>SNQJ01S0033279.1:84968-95053 GCA_010110895.2 Picea sitchensis
GTATGGGAAAAATGAAGAAAATATATAAGAGAGATTGCACAAGTTTTAACACATTTGAGGATCAACAATTGGATCCAACTGTGGAACAGTAACCCCCTGTGGGTTACTGGGAATCTAGAATCTTGATCATTGGGAAATGGATTCAATCTGAGAAAAGAAAAAGGAAAATCAAGACTTAAGAAATATGTACAGGGAAGGAAAACTATATACAAATTATGACTAAGAATTTTTTTGTAGAAAAATATTTTAAGGTGTTTCCCATTGATTGGAAACATTTGGACTGTGTCTTTCATGTCTCTTTACAAATAAGAGTTGTACCCAAGAATTTTTTCAATCATATAAGTACCAATCCAAATTGCTTCAAACTTTATACGCATGCATGGTTTTATTTTTCTTTATTCCATAACAACACCAACTGACCCTTTTAAAAATCCGTTGTTGATGTAATCTGATCAAAATGTATTTTGACAGTTTGTTGTCTTTGACTCATGTTTTTTAATGCCTCACTTCGTTATTCTTCCAAATGTATAAACTAATAATAACTTCTCTATAGTTGAGAAACTTGTTCAATATCCTTTGTATTCACAACATAAGTCAAGGCATTTAATTCCAAATGAATCGTAGTTTTTTCTTCTTTTCCATATACTAAAATATATGGTGACAATCATGTGCTATATTTTGGCGTAATTCTACTGGCCCATAATGCATCAATCAAATTTATATGCCAATTCCTCTGGTTTATAATGATTGTCTTTTTGATAATATGGATCAATGTTTTATTTGTGGACTTGGCCAAGCCATTCCCTTAGGGATAATAATTTGATGATTGTCCCGTGATGATACCATATTCCCCACAAAACTTTGTGAATCTTGAACCAATAAATATTGAGCATCATCAATTATATTTTTTTCTAGAACTCCAATATTGACAAAATATTATCTTTGAGAAAGGTGATGAGTTATTTAGAATTGGCCTTTTTCAAAGCGATAGCTTCTTTCCATTTTGTGAAATAATCGGTTGCAATAAGAATGTATGAGTGAACTTTGCTAGATTTTGGATTGATCAGTCCAATAATATCTAGTCCCCAATGTGTAAAAGGATCTTTGATTGTTATATGTTGCAATGACATTGGTTCTTTCTTCGTCTTTCGTGAATTTTTTGGACAAGAAATGCATTTTCTGATCATTGTGTAAGAATATTTAAAGATGGTGGGCCAATAATAGCCTTCTCTCATGATTCGGTGGGTAGTTGTTGTGGGTGAAAAGTGTCCACCATAAATACCTTCATGAATCTCTTGTAGATCCTTCTGAGCCATTGTGGAGTTGATACATCTTAGTAATATTCCATCAAAATTTCTCTGAAACAAGAATTCAACAATTAATACATATTGATTGGCCTTCGTTTTCAATGATCTTCTTTCTTTTAAAGACATACCAATGGGAAACTAAACAGAATTCAAATAAAAGAATATGTTTTTGTACCATTTTGACATCGACAATGATGACCTTGATGTAATAGATATATATGTGTTCACTGCATCAATTCTTGTCATTAACTTACATAATCCTTGTCCATTGACTGTCTTTAAAGGATTGATATCGATATCATACTCTTGTATTTTAGCAAGCCAATTTACACATTTTCCTTCTCTAAGTTGTTGATTAAGCAACATCTTTACTGGAGAGGTCAGGACATAAGTTATGCCATGAGATGATAAAATATATGTCCTGAAATGTGATATTGTTTTAACTAGTGAGAGGGCTTGTTTTTCTATCTTTGAGCATCTTAATTCATAATTATGCAATGTTTTACTCATAAAATTGATTGGTAATTCTTCTCCCTTTGAATTCATTTGTGTTAATATGGAAGATATAGTTTCTTTTGAAGCAAAACAATGCAATATAAAATCTTTATCAAAGTTTGGGCTAACAAGAATTGGAGTAGTAGTAATTTCATGATTTATTTTTGTAAATGTTGTTTGAATCTCTACAGTCCATTCATTTTTTTGTTCTTTCTTTAACAATAGGTTGATCGGTTTTACAATTGTAGCATAGTCTGGGATGAATCTTCTTACAAAATTTATCTTCCCAAAGAAAGACTAAACTCCCTTTTTACATGTTGGAGGACTCAGATCATTAATGGCCTTGATTTTTTATGGATCTATGTATATACATTCCTTGTTGACTATATGTCCCATATGTTTTCCTTCTAATACTGCAAAAAGGCATTTCTTAGGATTCGAAGGTATACCATACAATCTGCATCATTCAAAATTTTATCTTAAATGTTTGATGTGCTCTTTTTTTTTTTGAGTGAATATTTAGATCATCATGATAGTCAGCCATAAAATTTCCAATCAAATCTTTAAAATCATAATCCATTTCCCTTTGGAAAGTTTCCTCATCATTTTTCAATCCAAAATGCATGCGAACATAAGCATTAGTTTCCCATGGTGTAACAAAATCAATCTTTGGTCTATCCTCCTCAGCAACAAGTACCTAGTTATATCTAGAAAAACCATCCAACACAAACATTAAGGTCGAACCAGTAACTTGTTGCAACAACATCTCCATGTTAGGGAGTGGGTAATTATCTTTGATGCTTTCTCTATTTAGATATTTGAATTCAACACAAAGACAAATTTCCCCACTCTTTTTTCTAACTATAACAAAAATTGAGAACCACTCTAAATGTCTGATCTAAAAATTTATTCCATCATTCTTCAACTTTTCCAATTCCATTTTTTTTAAAACTAAAGCGGTTATATTTTATTTTTTATTTAGATATCGATTGGGCCGAGGCCAAATCAACCATCATTACAAGGAAACAACATCCCACTTATCCAAATTACAACATGTCCCTTTCTTACATAGCTAGGGAATGAGGAAAATCCAAACCTACGGGATAGGAATCCACGAAGGTGATTCGTTGTTTTTGTTGATTTCTACTTGAGGCAAGAGACAGTCCATGTTTGCCTTTGTGTCTGCTTCCTTGTTCGATCCATGCATGATGTGAAAAAAGTGTGAGGAGGAGAAATATTTCAACACGTACTGCAACCTTTGCAAAGTCTTGTTGAGCGCTAGATTTTTGAAGTGGTCGTTCGAGTTTAATATCTTTATCAAAATTTCAGAGTCTCCAAAAACTTGTATTTCTTTATTGCCATTTCCATGTGCTATTTGACAATCTTTTAGTATCCCTAGAATTTCAGCATGATTATTAGTTCTCTGACCTAATCCCTAGCTGAAGCTATCTTTTCGAGATCCATCCGAGTAAATCACTTCATCTGCTCCTGCATTCCCTGGGTTTCCTTTGGAGGTGCCTTCGAAAAAAATCGAAGCTTTTCCTTGTTTCCTCCACCATGCTTGAAAAACTGCATCTGTGTCTCATAATCACCATCTTGGAGTGTTGAATGGATTAAGAGTGGTTTTTTTTTTTGTCTTGGACTATAAGGCTTCCTATCCATTTCTTTTCTTCAGGGAGGATAGAATTTTCATTCTTGAAGGAGTGATATGCCATTGTTTCAAGGAGGAGATATTTTTCTTTGGCGGCCACCATTGAAGGAGAGTGCAGAGAGTTGTTGAAGATCTGATAATTTTTGGCCAACCATATTTTCCAGCATAATAATTTGGGTATGGCCTACCAAATTCTTTGCCATATTGAATTGCTTTGGATAGCATGAGGATATCGCGCCTTCCATGAGGAGAATAAGGTTACCACTGTAGTTTGCGTTGGAGTTGTGACATTGAGACCGTGAAGGGAGATATTGCAAACTTATTGGGTGAATGGACAGTCCACAAACAGATGATCCATAGTTTCAAGAGCATTACAACACAGGGAACATCTATGTGGTCCGATAATACCTCTTTTTATTAGGTTTTCTCCAGTCAACACTTTCTTGTGCATTAATACCAAGAAGAAGAAATTAATTTTAGGAAGACTGAGAGGATCCCAGACATGCTTCCAGAGGGATGTTGACTTGATCGATGCTTGGAGATATTTAAGGGAGGTGAATCCCTGTGTTGTGGTGTAAAATCCAGTCTTTCCCCAGCCCCATTTGTCCATCGAGAGCAGATGAATAGGAGATAAACCCGTCAACGTTGCTAAGAGGAGATTCTTTTGGTTTTGCAGATGTTCTGGAGTTCCAGGGAAGACCCAAGACCACCAATTCCCTACAGTGTCCTAAGAGGATATGTATGCTAATTTGTTAAATGTGTGTTGAGTAAGCAACTCACGGATCTCTTTTAATTCTTCAGAATTGTCGAGGGGTGGCTGGCCCATGATGTTATATTTCCACATCATCTGTTTTTTCCCATTTCCATGTATACGATATAGATTGTTTTAGAAGAAATCAAGCCGGCGTCAACAAAGGTTCCATATCAGCATGCCTTTGGGAGTGTTTTCTTCCTGGAAGTTTTTCAAAGAAGTCCCTTTGAGGTATTGTTTCCTTAATATTTGACTTACAAGATGTCTGCGATTTGAGTAGAGTTTCCAAAGGATTTTTCTATTAGAATATAGAAGATAGTGTGCTCATTTTACCATTGATGATACCCTCGTCACCCAACCATAGGCCAAAGCCACCCTCCAAGCACCTTAACCTTGACTGAGAATTACTCTGGAAGTAAACCCTAGGTTAGATAGCCAAACAAGGTGTAGTGCATCTTCCTCCAAGGATAGCGTACCAACAATAGCTTATCAGATAGTCCAAACTCTAGCCAAGAGATAGTCCAATCCAATACTGAAAACTAGTTGCTACTGCAGCTGCACCTGCAACCCTCCTCCACATGTGCGCACCAAACTGGGAACTGTAGTGCACACCAACTGGGAACTGCAATTCTGAGATGTGTCAAATGAGAATTGGTGCCCTGTATTTATACTGGTTCTACCAGATTTGTTGGGGCTGACTTCTCCTTCTGGATAGTGTCTGTTCAGTATATTATTATTATTTCTGGCCGACTTCTTCTCTTGTAGGCTAATAACCTAATATAAATTATATTCTTGAGCCAACAAGGCTTCTAGGGTTATTACCCAACTCATTAGGGTTTTCTCTTGCTTTCCGGAGTCTTCTATTCTCGTCAGGTTCACACGTGGAGGTAAATACCTCCCGCAGCTACCATAATATTAACATTTTCCACCCAAAGAAATGTTGGCTAGTTCGGGGTCTCTTACCTGTAAACCTCCTTCAATAATTGGGCATTTGACAGTTTCCCAATTAACTAAGTGAAATTTATTTTGCTTGCCTTTACCTCCTCGCCACAGAAAGTCTCAGATCAGTTTTGAAACCTAAACCATGATCACCTTTGGAGCCAGAAGGAAGGATGTCTGGTACATTGGAAAGGAATACATGACCTATTTTATAAGAGTGATTTTCCCAACATTAGTGAGCCACTGACCTCCCCAAGCTGCGATTTTGGACTTGATTTTTCTTATTACTTTAATCCACAATGAAGACTTATTGGAACCCAAAGTTAAGGGAAGCCCGAGGTATTTTATTTTTTCCCAAGAAGCATAGCCCAAGAACCCCAAGAAATGGGCAACTCACAATATAGTTTGTTGGTCTACATTCCACCCATACACTGCACTTTTCCTTTTATTGATGAGCGCTCTGGAGATACTGCATAAACTTTGAAGGATTTCGTTGAATACCTTTGCAATATTTATGGAGGCTCTACCCATCATAAGAGAGTCGTTTGCAAATAAGGAATGGTTTATTGGATCAAGGCCCTTCATCAACCTAATGCCTGGGATTGTCCCAACTTTATTTTCAACAATCATTTTTCTTCTTAATGAATCTGTCATCAAGATGTACAGGAAAGGGGAAAGAGGGAAGCCTTGCCTTAATCCCTTCGAGGCTTGGAAATAATTAGTCAGTCTTCCATTCACTAGCGGGGCTATCCAAGGATTTTCAGTACACTCTTTAATCAAGTTAAAAAAATTAGAACAAAAACCAAAAGAGAGAAGGACTTTGTAAAGGAAGGAGAGATTTACCCAGTCAAATGCATTTGCCATGTCGAGCTTTATGAGAATCCCTTGCTCTTGTCATTGATGACTTGAATGCATGGCCTCTTGCACCTGAATTACATTGTCTAGAATATGTCTCCCTTTGACAAATCCACTTTTTATGGGAGAAATGAGTTTCCCTAACAGAGGATTAATTCTATTTTCCATTAGCTTGGACGGAATTTGGTATGAAGCGTTGCAGAGCGATATAGGCCTGAATCTTTCGAAGGAACCCTGATTCACTTCTTTGGGGATTAAAGCTAGGAAAGTGGAGTTAGTGTTACCTCCCACTTTGGATTTTTTGTTGGAAAGATTTAATCATTCTCAGCAAATCAGTCTTGATTATTTCCGAGCATGTTCTATAAAAATGGATTAAGAAGCCATTTGGCACTAGAGCTTTATCGAGCTCCATGGACCAAATAACATTGCAGATTTCTTCTTCTATAAAAGGCTTCATGAGGGTTTAGTTATCTTCCCTTATTACAAGAAAGGGGATGTGTGAGAGGAATTCGTAGGTGACCTCCTTACATCTAGCATTGTCTTCTTTGTAAAGGTTTTGAAATTGAGTTTTTGCTTCCACTTTAAGATGATCAAAACCTTTGTGAATCGACCCATCTGTAGAGGCAATTTCAGAAATGTCATTCTGGGAAAGTCAAGATCTATATTATCGATGGAAGAAAGAGGTATTTCGATCTCCATATTTTAGCCACAAGATACGAGACTTAAGCCTCCCGTACTCTTCCTCTTGGTGGAAAGTGCGGAAGGATTTGATTTGAGCAACTTGTTCATTTTCTATTGGTGATATCCTTGCTCTCCATTTCCATTTGCAGATCTAAAATCTGTTGAACAGTCTCTCATCTATGACTAGAGGGGGTATTATTGGGTTGTTTAATCTAGGCTTTCAAAGCGTGCTTCATTTCCTTTAATTTTGGATCCCACGCGAAACTTGGAGACCATGTGACTGGTGTGGACCAGGCCGTTAGGATAGTTTCCAAGAACCCTTCCTTTTCTGTCCAAAGTGGGCTAAAGAAGACTGGTATTGGGCCCAAGTTTTCTTCCTCTTCCAAATGTAAGAGAATGGTTTTGTGATCAGAAGTCAGTTTTGGGAGAATTTCGGTAGAGATTAACATCCTTTCCTGCAAGAACAACCTCTAGACTAGGAACCGATCCAAGCAAGCTAAGATGTGATCAGCCCCAACTCTATTGTTTGTTCAGGTGTAGAGTCCTTTCGAAGGCTTGAAATCAGAGAGATCCCACTTCTGAACTAGTTCCTCAAAAAAGGGTAACATTTGGTCCCTACCATTGTTGCCACCTCTCTTTTATTTTGGTTTGAAAAATAAGTTAAGATCTCTGGCTAAAATGATGTTCGTTGGGGAGTAGATTTCTAAAAAATATGATAAAGATTGCCAACAATATTTATTCTTAGAATAGAGGACAGGAACATAAAGATTGAAGAGTGATAATGTAATATTACTTGAAGAATTTTGAAGTTCAGTGAAAATCCAATGTTGAGTCTCAAAAGAAATTTCTAGATGAAACTTGTCCTCCGCCCACAGAGTTGTGAGACCGCCTGAGGAGCCCCTTGCACTAATGGCTTTCCTTGCATTTTTCTTCCATTTTAGATTGATGATTTCTAGAAGGGTTTCCCCTTCAATTTTAGTCTCTTGGAGCATGAGGATATCGAGACTCAATTTTCAAAAGGTCTTTGACTACTTCGGCCTTCGATGGATTCCCCAAACCTCTGCAATTCCAAGAGACTACGCGCATTATTTACTAAGAATGGAGTGGGTGGGACCTCCATTGGGGGGCCTAGTTTTGGTATTTCTCCCGATGGATATTTCAATAGTGGATTGGCTTCCTTGCATTTTTTGCCTCTCCGCTTCTTCTTCTCTAGCTTCCTTATGTGATTTCCTCCCTGCTCTTTTTGAGGGCTTCTTGAAAGTCTCTTCTTTTGAGGATCCATAGGTTTCCAGTGGTTTCTTTTTTGTCATTTATACGTAGGAGGGAGAGGAGGAGTTTCCTAATGGGGAACCAGGTTGGGTTGCCTCTACATTGTCTTTCTCCACTGCGGGAGGAAGGATTTGTTGCTTGGTTTCCTCGATCGTTGGTTCTGGAGTTTCTGATGGTGTGTTGAGGATTTAAAAAGGGTTTTTAGAAGCTTATGATCTTGAAGGGGATGAAATCCCTTCCCCTTCAACCTTCCTTGTGGTGGGATCACCAGTCCCCATAGGCACCCCTTTCCCTTTGGATCTGTTGTTTTTCTTTATCAGGGCTGCTTTCTGAACCTGTGTCCATTGTTCTCCTTTCAAATTCTCCACATCTTCCTCAACCTTCTTTTTGCAATGTCATGCAAATTGTCTATAGCCATGACAATGTTTGCATTTAAATGGAAGTTGTTCATAGTCCAATTCTTGGATGTGACACCAATCTGCGACTGTTATTTGAATGGATTATGGGAGCCCTACTTCCAAGTCAACCTCAACACATATTCTTGCACAGGAATACTGGTCCTTTCTCTCTGCTCGGTCGATATATTTTCCAAGGGTGTTGCCAATGGATTCTAATGACTTTGGATTCCAGCAATGCAAAGGTAAATGAGGGAGACACACCTAAACTGGTACTGTCGATGGCACATCTTGCGTCGGATCAATGTCAAGTGTCCATTTGTTCAAGTACAGACCCTGAGGGCCCATAAAATATGGTCCATTCCTAAAAATGAGGTTTCTATCTTCTACACTGTCAAATACAAATGCAAAGAAACCCCTGCCAACAAGATGGGTTCTGATACCTTCCTTGACTAGAGGACTCTAGTTCCTATGCACCCACACATCTACAGATTTGGGGGAGGGCCATAGGCCTATGAAATATCCAATGATCCCCCGTTCATCTAAGTTCGGTGCAGACCGGCAAGATTCTTCTATAGGGAGGGAGACTATAGGGATACTATCAAGATTTTTAATAAATTTATGTTAAGCTTCTATCATTGGGCATTTGCAGCTGGTCGCGACCAGTTTCCTGAAGACCATGATCTCTGGAGGATGGGGGGGGGTCCTCGAGGCCCCCTCCTAGGGCCATGGTGGTGGTAGCTAGTTTTTTGAAAGCAGGGGCGCACCAGAGCAGTCATGTGCACGGTTTCCTTTTCCAATTCCATTTTTACTAAAGGATTCAACCTAGGATTTATCATTCTTAACTTTTGTTTAACTGGATTCAATCCTTATTTAATTAGTAAAATGTGTTTAAAAATGGACTTATCATACTCCTTTATGTTAGTGTTAGCATGCCTTAGGAATGCATGCATGCATAATAGTGATGGTAAAAATATAAAGTCTAAAATAGAACTAGTCAGTTAACTCCCAGTGAACTAGTGTGTCGAAAATAGAAATTTCTCCAACACCCCCCCTGAACATCACTATGGAGTAAAAAATGAGTCCCGACTACTAGGCCATTTTAGGTACTCATGCACAATGCAACTAATGAACACTAAATAAAAGTGAGGAAAGAGGGAAAACCACGTGGGATCAAACCCCTCCCCCTCAAAAGATAATGTATCAAAAGAAGAAAATAATAGTTGCTAGACAATTGTGTTCTTCACTGAAAGAAGATCCTGCAAAGTCTGAAACTTCTACTCATTGAAAGTCTTCGTGAAGATGTAGAAATCTTTATGGATCTGATGAAGTCCTTTGGCAACCTATCGGGCCTTGTACTTCTTGATCCTGTGGACCCATCTGCACCTGAAAATATTCCTTTCTGGTGGACATGGAACCAGATTCCAAGTTTGGTTATGTAGGAGTGAGTCATACTCCTTCTGCATGGCTACTTGCCATAATGGATTTCCCACAACCCTATTGTAGTTATGTGGAACATGTAAAACATTCTCAAAGCTGCCATTGTGGAGTTCTACTCTCCCTTATCCTACTACTGCTACTGGAGTATCATCCCCCATGAGAATAGGGGGTCTTGAGCATGGACTCAAGGAAGAGAAAACTTCCTCTTTCGCTGCCATATGATGGCATGCACCAGAATCTATTATCCATGAATTAGATGAGGAATTAATTGCAACAAGAGCATGATGATTACCTTTCTTAGG
>SNQJ01S0033280.1:0-14913 GCA_010110895.2 Picea sitchensis
ACACTTTCACTTATTCACACACAAAAGTCACTCATCACTCACATAGTTTTCATCTCGAAACGTGGAGGTCAAAGTAAGTATCCTCCAAAGGGATTCCGAAACACCCCACCCTTTTCTTGACGAAACTATCCACTCCCATTTAATTTCAACGAGATTGGCTCACACCCCCAATCTCTCAAACAACCACATCTAAATTTTTTCTAAAAACTCACTAAGTTTTCCTCCACATGAGGTGCCAAAA
The DNA here is from genome assembly GCA_010110895.2 of Picea sitchensis. Taxonomy (NCBI): domain Eukaryota; kingdom Viridiplantae; phylum Streptophyta; class Pinopsida; order Pinales; family Pinaceae; genus Picea; species Picea sitchensis. Next base: position 242 of record SNQJ01S0033280.1, read on the forward strand.
GAATTTTTTTAGTCTAGGTAGGATTTTGGGGATAGGCATCCAAATAACTCCCCATTATCTGGTTTTCACATTGTCAAAACAATAGAAGTTGTCAAATAGAGAACTTTAAATCCTCCAAGTCAAGTGTTCCTAACACCATAAGGAAGGGAGATACCCATGAAGGGTTGAAGGCCGAGGTCTGGTTGTTCTGTGCATCCCCCCTTGAGGCACCCTCCTCTTGGACGGAATCCATCTTGTCACCCATTTCTTAGGTCGAAAATCTAAATGCCGCACTTTGACCGAGGTACCTAGTGACCAAATTTTAGGACATCTACCCAGGTGGAAATTGTGGGCTACAATTGCACCTTGATCGGATTTTTTGTGGCTATTGGGAAATATCTCTAGTTCTTTCAGGATATGCCCCCTCTACCCCTCATTATAACTGATCACTTCATCCTTCACTAGTTTCTCTTCTTGTGGCTTCAAACCCCACTATTGAGTACTATTGGAAGGTCCAGTGCTACTTGAGGGGAAGGATGTTACGTATTTTAGGGCACGAGCATTTGTTTTCTTTGATCCCCATGTGGACAAAACCATCTACCCACATATATGCTTCTTTATCAAAACACTTTATGTATGATGCACTTTTGATTACATTTGATTTAGATATATATCGTGTAAAGTTCAAGAAAATTACAAACAAAGGGTCTTGTTTATTACTCTCACCACCATTCACACACATCCACTCAGCTAGTCGGACATCATAGGGGACCCACAGAACCCCCGTCGTTCCAGATGCTTGCTAAACCTCCCTCCTATTCTAGGGGGATTTACTAGTCTGGCCAACTCATCGGCTCCGCCTTATCACACTCCTGTGAGTGCCACTGTCTTAGGATCAGCTTTGCTTGGTTCCACCTTACTTGGGTCCAATTCCCAAGGTCCACCGTTGACTCACTTTCCTTTACATGGAAGCGAGGGGCCAACTTCCTCTCACGGGGGAAGTACAAACCCACCTAGCCCCCCCCAATGGTCATGTTCACAAACCACTCACACCATGGCTGGAACTAACCCTCCACCACCACTACAAATGCCATACTTGGCCTCTCTCAACATACCATATTTAAGAAAACTCACAAACGATCCTATATTGCATGACCCCACATGGCCTGTAATGCCTACCAAACTACCTTTAGATATCCCCAAGTTTGAAGGAAAGGTAGGAGATGACCCTGCCAACCATGTCATGACTTTCCACTTATGATTTTCTTCCAACAACATTATGGATGATTCCATCTGGCTACAATTATTTCAACGCACACTCACTGGCCCATTAGCTAAATGGTATGTAGACAAAAATTCAAGGTCCCATGTGACTTTCGAGTCCTTGGCCAAAGCATTTTTGACCTTCTTCCAATTACCAATCTGCCATGACAATGGTCTTGAACTACTCTCTAATTTTAAACAAACCTCAACCACACATATCTCTGATCACATTCACAAGTGGCTTCGACGACATAGTTTGTACAAAGCAGAAACCACTAAACAACAATGTCTTGATTGGTTTCTCAGATCGTTTGTCTCTCCTCGATAAAGATGTGGATTCCACCTTCCCTTAATCAGAAGAAAAATCCATTAGTAAGGCTAAACAATATGACCTCATCTATTCAGAATTAGGGTACTTATACACAGTACTTCCTGATCTCCCAAAACCCGTGCCATTTGGCCAAGACAAACCTGGGAAGTCTCACTCAGCAGACATATTGATTGGTAACACCACGCACCACAATCCACAACCCCAACAACCACCAATGTATGGTACACCTAAATATCCGTCGGCATATGGAGGAACCCCTTATTATCCCCCACCTCCTTATCAACAACCATACCCTTTTTCCCTTCCTCTCCCCATAAGTGGACCACCACTGGCATCCATAATACACCCACCAATCCAAACAAGTTATGGTACTCCCTCTACCTTAGCTTATACTCTAAGTACTAGTGAAATTTCCACTCCTTCCTATGTCCCTTACATATCATTACCCCAACAGAATACGTACTTTCCATTTTTTGCCCCCCCACATCCCATGGATCCACCACAAGGACACCCTCACGTTGGGGTGAATTTTGTTCAACCCTCTCCCATTCAGCAATATCAAAATTTTGAACAACTGAATACGAAAAATCCAACGCATTAGTCGAATAATGCCAAAAAGAAAGGAAAAAACTGGAACAATAACAACCCAGGTCAAGGCAGGAATCACTCCCAACTGAACCAACCTATTGGGGGCAACCATAACCAAGGGAATCAGAACCCCCAAGGAGCCAACAACAATAGACGTCAGGGGAAAAATAACAACAATCTTTGAACCAACTTCCCTTGTGCCCTTTGCGGCGAGTTCGGTCATTATAGTCATCATTGCCCCCAAATCGTTGATTTTAAACAGACGAAAGACTCAGGAAATGGACCACATCCTCTAGCACCACCTGCTCCTCAGTAGGCCCCACAACAATACGTACAACAACCTCCCCCAGTCGTGCTACAAAACCCCATTCCGCACCAGGGTGTGATAAACACCCAACAAGACATGCAACCTACCCCACCACAGTTGGGACAATATCTCAACCTGAACAATCTCGTAGATCGTACTATGCTCCTCACTAGCGAGGAAGAAGTCCTTCTACAGACACATAGTCGTCAATACCGTGCACCCACTGAATCTCCTCCCATTCCCCTAGAAATAATCCCAGCACCAACGGGGCCCCCTTTGATGATCCCTCGCCCTAACATGGAAACACCTATTTGCATCCCTCACATCCCATTACGCAGGAATGTCCACAACCCACAGGCGAGGGCGGCTCATAATTATAGTTTGGTCGATGACTTAGCATAGTCCCCAACTGCCATGTCAGTCTTAGAAGTACTTCAAACTTGTCCCACTCAAAGAAATTCATTACTTTCTGCCTTGGGGGTAGTCGACCCCATGGATACCCAACTCATCACGTTTGATATCGACAACAGAGAACCTTGCCTCCTTGCTCTCATCGCTTTTCAACTCCCTGTTAAAATTCGAAACATTATAGTTCATCGGTGAAGGTGCATCCACATGCATCATGTCCAAGTTTGTATGGCAGAAACTTGGTTCCACCGAAATCATACCATATTCCATTACCTTAAGAGCTTATGATGGACGACCATCTTATCCTAAAGGGATCTTCCAAAATGTCCTTGTAGAACTCGGGGGAAAGACCATTCTCATTGACATTGAAGTTATCGACGCCCCACTCGATTACAATATCTTGTTCGATCATAGCTACATGTATGCTATGAAGGAAGTTTCCGCTTCTGTCTTTCAAACCATGATGTTCCCCCATAAAGGGAAGATCATTACAATTGATCAAGTTTCACATTATGAGCCTAACCCTTCTTCCAACATCGATAACATTCTCCCCCTCATCCACACTAATCTTGAAGCATACCCACTCATCGAAATGGGACCCGGAATTTTCAAAGACCCATCATTGTTAAGAACTTACCATGGTGCACCACTGCTCCTTCATCTTTCCAATCAAGTATGCATCGTATCATCCAAAGGAAATGACATTGAGGATACCCTTCCCCCTAGGGAGGCTTCTCTCATATCTGATGTCCCACTAGTCACATGGCCCCTCCCTCATGAGCTTCCTAGGAACTCATCGACTCCACTAGTTCACGATTTGACCTCACCCCAAGGCCATATCCCAGTTTGGTAGACATTTCCCCAAGACATTATTCAAATCCCCTTCTTTTACCCTCCACCAAGTGTACAAGCTTTCCAAGTATCCACAACGCTTACTCTCCCTAATATGGTGTTTGCAATCCCAGTTTGGTATTTACATCCACCAGAGATGGTTCCTCAACCATCCCTTCCCCCCGAAACAAAAGGAATCCCAATGCAGATTCCCATACTCACTCCCACCATACCCTCTACACCCCCACTCACTAACCTCCCTGCCATAGCTGGGGGCAGGTGAAAGAAGAAGGAGCCCACAACTCCACTTCCCCCATGCGTCCAACCTCCTTGCACGCTATGTGAGAAATATGGACACCCAACCAACAAATGCTCATCTCTACCTGAGTTACGTAACCTAATTCAACTCAATCAAACACCATGATAGTTTGTCACTTTAGCAAGTACTGTCACTACCTCCCCTAACAAAAGTAGCAAAGGGCTTCGAACCAAATTTGCTTGCACCATATGTTCAGAATATGACCATTATACACACCATTTCCCAGTGCTACCTCAATTCCGACAGACATTAGTAACAGTATGCCAAAGCTTCCAGCACGAACCCAGTCCAGCACATCATCCCCACCAAACATCACTGACATCCATTATGTCATGACTTCATTCAACGAATGCATGAGATGCCCTTGCTCTCGATGCAAATCCTTAGATCATTTTACATATCAATGTCCTATGATCATTGAATACAAGAAACACCAATTTACCCTGATTCAAACCCCTGCACCCCCTATAGAATCGATGATTAACCTTACCTCATCACTAGAGATTCTTCATATTATTTCTCCTGAACCAGAAGCCCTCCCTATTCCTCCGTGGTTCTTAGATGACTTATACGAGGATTTACCCCCAAATCCCCCCAATTCTCCCGTTCATTTCCCCACAGAAAGTTTATGCCCAACTACCACTAGTACTCCTCAGTGCCTCGATATTTGGTTTATGTCGAGTCAAGCATCACAATCCAATTGCATCATTCCCCCCTCTTCTTCATCACCAGAGGACAACCACACGGTGACAGTCACCGATATCACTCTTTAAGATCCCTTGTATTCCTGACAATTCTACTGTGACAAGGACATACTCAAGGAATTAACCACCCCTGACTACCCATGGGATGTGCTACACCACGGAGCGCTCTTCTTTCCATGGGAAGCCTTCACGCCTCCTAACCAACACCCCATATACGCAGTCGAAACCAAGTATTTTATCCCATCAGGGCATATCGACTGGTTCAACAACCCCATCCCTGCCCCTGATGCTTTTGAAGAAGGCAATATGGCCAACATATCCCCCACCATCAAAATCAATATTTCCATAAAAAATGGAGTCGTCGAGGAAATCACCATTGGTGCCGCATGCACTCCTCAAGAAAACACCGCCTATAAAGCCCTCTTCCAAGAATACCGAGATATTTTTTCCTAGTCATACACAGAGATGCCTGGCCTTGATCCCTCTATTATCGAACATCGCATAGACACCTGGCCTGATATCACATCGGTTCGCCAAAAACAACAACCACTACACCCGTCCAAAGCCACGGCTATCAAAGCTGAGATTGACAAATTACACGCTATTGGGTTCATCTACCCCATTGCCTATACCTCATGGGTTTCCAACCCTGTACCCGTTAACAAAAAATAGGGCACTATCCAGGTATACACAGACTTTCGCGATCTCAATCACGCCTGTCCCAAAGACAACTTTCCAACGCCTTTCATCGATCAAATTATTGATGACTGCGCAGGCCATGAGGCTCTATCCTTCATGGACAAATTCTCTGGCTATAACCAAATCCAAATCCACCAAGCCGATCAATACAAAACCGTATTCACCACCCCTTGGGGTACTTTTGCATATCCTGTCATGCCTTTTCGCCTAAAAAACGCTGGCGCAACTTTCCAATGGGCTATGACATACATTTTTCATGATCTAGCTCATATCATTCTCGCATACTTGGATGACCTCACAACTCAATTCAAAAAATGCAACCAGCATCTTGATGATTTATAGATCATCTTCCAATGGTGTCGTCAGTACAACATCCACTTGAACCCCCTCAAGTGTGTGTTCTGCGTCACTGTTAGGCACATCCTCAGATTCATCATTTCCCAAAGCGGTATTACCGTGGATCCCCTCAAAGTCTAGGCCATCACAAAAATTCCACCCCCCTGGAATTTATGCCAACTCTAGAGCCTACAAGGAAAATCTAACTTTTTAAGGCGATTTGTCCCAGACTATGCCACTCAAGCACATGATTTCCTTCGCTTACTACGCCATGACATCCCATTCCACTGGGATGAACATGCCCAAAAAGCATTCGAAGATCTTAAAATGGCACTCTCCAACACCCCTTTAATTAGTTCACCCAACTATAATTGCGACTATATCCTCTACATATCAGCATCAACTGTCTCAGTAGCAAGAGTTCTTGTTCAAATTGACGATGACAATCATGAGCATGTCATTTACTACATTAGTAAAAACCTCTCAGGGCCACCCTTGAAGTATAATCACGAAGAGAAACTAGCCCTTGCAGTCGTCCTCGCAGTCCAGAAACTGCATCATTACATTCTGCTTCGCACAACCAGAGTCATAGCGGATTCCAACCCCATGCAATACTTGCTCAGTCGTCAGCAAATTAATGGAAAATTTTCCCAATGGATCGTTATCCTTCAGGAGTACGATCTCAAATTTTCAACACCTAAGAGCAAGAAAGCTCTCTTCCTTGCCGAACTTGTCACAACCTTCCCCTCCGATACTACCAGTGCCCCCGTCAATACCGACTTCCCTGATGAACATCTCTTTTACATCACTTCAGATGATCCTTAGTATGAAGACCTTCTCGTCTACCTCCAGACCTAAAATTTCGGTAACCACCTCTCAGGAGATGATCGTCATCATATTCGCCACCAGGCCCCCCACTATCTCCTCATCGGAGATATCTTATATCGACGAGGGGTCGACACCATACTTCGTCGATGCTTGACTATTGACGAGGCCGATAGAGTATTGAACGACTGCCATAGCGATGCGTGTGGGGGCCATCTCTTGGGGATGTCCGCCGCTCAGAAAATCATCCACGCGGGCTATTTTTGGCCTACATTGTTTCACGATTTCATTCATGCCATGAAGCGATGCGATAAATTTCAGCTTTATGCCAACAAAGCACAAGCACCACCTTCTCTTCTCCACCTAATCATTACTACAGGCCCCTTTTGTAAATGGGGCATCAATTTCATGACTTGTAACCCCCCATCTAGCAATGGACACAAATACATCATTGTCACAGTCGATTACTTCACAAAATGGGCTGAAGCCATGCCTACCTTCAACAACACCGCTGACACCGCAACACGTTTTTTCTTTAATCACGTCATATCCCACTTCTCATCCCAGTTAGCATTCTCCCACGAGTTTTCCTCACCATATTTCCCTCAATCCAACGGACAGGTCGAAGCAGTTAACAAGGTCCTCAATACCATGTTACAACGCACGGTTAATAAACTTAAGAACAATTGGCATCATATGTTATTTTCTGCGCTATGGGCTTACCGTACGGCTGTGAAAACAGCCACTAGTTTCACACCATTTCACCTAGTCCACGGGGTAGAGGCCACTCTTCCTATCGAGTGTGAAATTCCCACCTTACACACCACAATTGAGCTATTACCCGACACTGCTCCAATGGAGCAACGTTTGCTGAACTTAGAGTCCCTGGATGAAGATCGTCGATCTTCATTACAGAACAATGAGGTAGCCAAAAAATGGTCAAAGGCCACCTTTGATCGCCATGTCAACCTTCTCTCATTTCATGAAGGCGATCTTGTCCTTGCTTATGATATCGCTCATGATACCTTCGGTCATGGAAAATTTGAGTCATTGTGGCACGGCCCCTACATTATCCAATATTGCCTCACCAAAGGCGCATACATCCTAGCTTCCCATGAGGGCCTCTCTCTCAAAGAACCCATCAATGGGTTATACTTAAAGAAATTTTACGCCTAAGTGTAGCCATTCTACATTAGGTTATTTATTTTATAGTGTTTTTAATCCTTTTTCCATACCTCACATCTAAAATATAATTTGTGTTATTTACAGATGCTTCCTCCACCGACCCACCACATTGGTTATGCCGACGACGCTAGCCATTGGACACAAAATCTTGCTTCGGCAGCTTGGGCCCTCTATTCCCCCTCACATGAACTGCTCCACTCTTGTGGCATATGTTTGGGTTCAACAACCAACAACCAAGCTGAGTATACTGCCGTCATTGGCCTCCTCGCCGATGCCATCCATCATCGTATTCGTCACCTTAATGTCTTACTTGACTCCCAACTAGTCGTCCTCCAACTCAACAATGTGTACCGCGTCCGAGATCCTTGCCTTTTTCACAAATACCTGCAAGTTAGACTTTTATATCGACATTTTGATTTCATTACATTTACACACATTCCAAGAAAATTTAATCAAATTATAGATAACCTAGCTAACAATGTACTTGATTGGCATATTTCACATCAAGACACCTTCACACACACATAAACCATCAAAAGTATGTCACAGCATATAGATTAGACATCATACATAACATTAAACAATTTTCACACACATGTGAACATCACAAAGACCCCCAAAAATGTATATCTGTATATATATAAATGTCGGTCAACAGTGCCATCAAAATGTTTACATACACATAGAATACATCGTATACAAAATCCGCAGGCCAGTGAAGCACCTCAGTACAAAACTGGTGTCACTACACCAAAATGGGCTCACCAGCCTATATATAATATACAAAAATACATAGAGAGAGACTCATGGTGCCTCTAGAGCACCACCTCCTGGCCCTCCCTCAGGTGGTGGTGCCCCACCCACTATCGGTCCCTCCGAACCTGGAGGTAACTGCCCGGTCATTGCAACACCTTCTACTGCTACTCGCCAAACCACGGTTTTCCACATCAGCAGAACTCCCACACACTGCTCCACGACGCCCTCATCCTGGATGCGCGACCACATGCCCTTGGGCACACCCTGTAACATCGCCTCCAAGCGGCGACGAATATCCTCAAAATCTCCCTCGGCCTTGGCCCGAGGAGAATGTGATGGACCTGTACTAGGGTCATCAAAACGATGTCTCCTAGCCACTCTCTCATTGCCAGCTGGTCTCGCCTCAACATCCTCGCGCCGTCATCTCTCCCACCCATGACTCTCCATGCGGAGGCGTCATCGGCCCTGACGAGCTGACGCTCTAACCCACTCAACCTCACGCCCGCGAGGTCCCACATATGCACATACAAGCAAGAAAAGGATAGCATCAACATCCATCTATACATAATACACATGCTATACCATCTAAATATCAAAACATAAAACATCACATCATACCTCGGTGGTCGAACACCTCTCCTAGAGGTAAAACCATATCCGGATCACCCCGGAAGTCCACCCCATAGTACGGATACTGCAGTAGGATCTGCAGCATCTGCCACCACACTTGTGAAGCCTCGGTCATGAAAACATGGCCACCCTCCCCACCACCGTGGCGAATCAAAATTTGCAACCACCGCATTAGTCGCGGCTCTCGTGCACCAGGTGCACCCAATAAAACTCTAGGGTGCAACATCGACACCCTCTCCAAAAACCATGCCATGGACCCAAAGGCAAAGTCCCCTGAGTCCACAACCCGACACCTGTCGAGCTGCCCTACCATCTTAGCATGCAACATCAATCCCCAGGCAAAATTATCTCCTGCCAATGCCCTCCCCATAATCCTCAGCTGACCACCACTGATCTGCTGAGTCACAAGGGACCCATAAACCCTCACAACCATCACTTCTACACAACAATGAACCAAATCATCCATAGCCACGATACTCACCACGGAGCCCGACATAAAGTCATCTCTCAAATAATACCTCCGACCTAAGGTAGCCAACTACCCATCTCCAGGTAACACGGGCTTTGTCGGTAAGGGCGTTCCTCGAAAAGGGAGCCCAGTCAGAAAATACACATCCTCCACTGGAGTGAAGGCTAGCTACTCACCTCGCACCATAAAACAATGCAGATCCAGACTCCACATCCAGATCAAGAACTGTAGGAGGTACTCCTGGGCCCGTATCAAGGGGCACTCAAATAACTTCAGCAGGACACAAGCTGCCAAAGTGGCACGAACCGCCGACTCCTCAATAGCCATGACCTCCCTAAGATGTGACCAATCCCTCTCTCGCCAATGAAACAACATCATCCCAATGATCACCTGTAACCACATAATCCAGTCTTAGATCAACCATCTTGAACATAAACACATTAAAATCTCCAAAAAGGATGAGTTTTTCACCCGTCAGCCTTGCCCCCAAGGCACGGTTGTTTAAACCCGTAGGCACGCACATATGCGCGCCTGTTCACCCCATAGGTGCACACACATGCACGCCTGTTCATCCCACAGGTGTGCACAAATGCACGCCTATCCATCCCATAGGCGCACATGAATGCGCACCTTTCCACCATATAGAGGCTCCTTCATGCGCCCCTGTCACAAACACAAGCGTGCATCACAGTGCACCTGTCCACTACACAACCGCACACCCATGCGCAGTTGTTTAGCTAACAGGCGCACATACCATGCATTCCTTCCCCCCCCCCTTAGAGCACATCCATGCGTGGATATCTGGATAACAGGTGCACACCCATGCGCGCATATTTTCGGATCGCCTACGCACTAGGGGCCCACACCCACAAAACTCCCTGTACGGCCCTCCGTACAGGCCTTGTCTACAAATAAAAAACCTAATTTGATGCAGGATGATAAGACCACTAACCCAAATCTTGCTGGTCCTGAATCGGCTACCTCATTCTCTCGGAATCTCTAAATTTCCTCTAAATATCTCTCGTCCAATCACTCTAACAATAGGTACAAATGAGGTGGCAATGTGGGCCCTACAGCTATATATAGTCCTTTTTTCCGAACTTCCAAACCCCATTCTGGGAGCTCCGGGTGTTTGTTTTTCGATCTGTCTTTAGCCACGGGATCAGTACCCCGTCCTCTACATCAAGACAGTCCCCAAGCCACTTTTCACCCTTAGCCCCTGGGGAGCCATTTTTTCTATACCCCATCCAGATACGCATGATCATGTTCAAAATTATCAAGTAAATGCTTGTATGTTTGATTCTCTTTAGATATTGTTCATGTCATGTATTTGGTTTTCATGTGTGCAGGTACTTGATCATCATACGCCAGCACAACGCCTTCAGGTATATAAACAACAATGACATGTAAGCATTCCCTCTGATCTCCATTGCATCTCTAGTCACACCCTCTGGAATTTTCCTTTAGGGTCCCCATATCTGGCTCTACAGTACCGCCACCTCCATTAGATTTTTGGGTACTGTCACCCTGTAGCACTCTCCCCCACATGAGTTGTCCCATTCATAGACCCCTTGGCACTTTGACACTCATGCTATTTTCAACCCTTTAGGAATGGGATTCCTGATAGTCTTACATCATGTCATGAATCGGCTACATCTTCCTTGTCCTCATTTTTCTAGCCTACCCACTGGACTCCCAGGGCACTTCCTCACAGATTATTTTGACTGCACTCCCGCAACATCATTTACCATCCATTTCTCCCATCATCAGTCTGCCCATCCTCAGATTCCCCCCCATACATTACCCTACTACAGAAACCAGCCTACAGGCCCCCCACCCTCCACTTGTTTATTCCACCAACTTGTGCCATCCCCAGGCCAAGCCCTCCTACACTAGGGCACCCGTTTCTATATCTGCATTATTATCCCCACAAATTTTTTAATTCTTTTTGTAATTAAGCAGTTATTTCCAGCATGTTACATAGCTTTTTGTCATCACCTTTGGCAACCTTCCTGGCAAACACAACCCATGTCTCCCTTGGTTGGGGCACTCCTTATCATCTACTCCTATTAACATCATCCATATACTCTGAGTATCCCATAGGCCACCTACCTCTGCTCCTTGAGTTTGTTCACTTTGTCCCGCCTCTGGCACAACTTATCCCACATCTTGTTGTCCCCCGGACACTCGACCTAGTTGAATGGTTGCGGCCACTTATACTTCGCATATACCCCCAACCAAGGGCAGTCTTGAATCTCCACACATATTGACTTCATCCATGTACCTCCTTAGTTCCTAACCTCACCTAGTAGATTTCACGAAGCCCTTTGTTTCTTGGAGTTGCGTCCCCCTTTTGTCGACATCAACACAGTTTCCAGAAGGGCGACATTATCTTGACTCTCATTTCCTTTCCAATGAGAGGTCTTGGACGGCATAGGGAGAACCATAATTTATCCCTGCTGTCGTTGACCCCCATAACATTCGACCTCAACAATTTCTCATGTTACGGTGGGTCTTACTTTGTGACTATTGCAATTGTTTCTTATATTTTCCGAAGACCTCTGAACTTGGATGGTCTATCAATGCCTACAGAATCCATGATACTTATTACAGGTGTCATTGCCTACTGTTTAGAGTATGTTCCTCCTTAGAATTGTCCTCTGCCTTTATCACAACCGCCCCCGAGGGCGCTGCAGTTGTCTACATCAACACACAGTTTCAGTTACTATACAACACCCTTCTTTTTGAGTTACATGACACGAGCATGGAGCATGCCCACCTCGTTTGTACACAACTTATTTTACATACCTTATGGAAGTTTGGGTCCTACAGATTCCCTTCTCCCTCCAATGGGTCACTCTTGATACTCTCACTTTCGCTCTTTCTTACAATGACACTCTTAGTAGAATAAACATTGATGAATTTCAGCTATACATATGCTCCTAACCTCATCCATCGGGGGGCATCTGTTATCACTGAAATTCCATCTGCAAATGGTTACATGAATCCAGCATCTTCAAAAAACTATGAGTTCACCCATGGAAAGAAATTACCAAAAATGCATTTCCAAAAGTTCCAAAACTATACAACCAGTTATAAAATCAAGGTGCACTATGACTACACAGGGTGCACGCACACATGCACCATCTAGAAACTCAAGAAAAGATCACATGCACATGATGCAAGACTATGGTCACTAAAATCAGTGCACACCTGAGAATGACGCATTTATGAGAATGGTCAGCCTCCCACCCACTTCTGGTTCAGCTTCCAAGTTGATTTGACATCCAAATCTTGGCTGGATCCGACTGGATGGCTAGTCAAAGACCTAAAAATACCCTAAACAACATCATATTTGGAAGTAATATTACTACACTAAGAAAAACATTTCCAACCAAAATGAAAGAAGAATTTGAAATGTCTATGTTGGGAGAACTGTCCTTTTTCTTAGGTGTTGTTGGGAAAAACACCCTACGGACTAGCAAACTAGGGTCAGACTTGCATGTAGATTTTGACCGAAAAGAAACTACTTTTTTACCTACAACCCAAGATTTAAACCCCTCTTTCACAGTAAATGCATGGAAAAGGACCACTAACCTTATTGCCGACATTCGATGTAGATCCTCTGTTGCTCTTCGATTACTTGCTTGCGCTTCTCCTTCCACAGATAACCTACACTCAAGACAAACAACAACTATGCATGCATGCTACTTCTATACTCAAGGGTTAGAAATCAAGCATAAATTAATCAAACCATAGACAATTCATGCATTGGGATAGGAAAAGTATTCTTTTTATTACTGAAAGTGAATCAACTTACAACAAAGCTGAAACTGTCCACCACTCCTTGAACCTGATCCTGGGCTCCTCTTCTTCTGTCCTCCAACTGCTTTGCGTTAAATCTCCTTTGGCATGAGGAAAGGCTAAAGGGTTGGGACAATGGATTACATAAATGGGCAGAGTTTCTTCGTTATATTTTTTCCTCTTCCAAATGGTACCCCTACCCCTTCTTTTATAGGCTAGAAGGAGCTAGGGTTTTGGACAAACCCTCGGCCATGCATGGCTGGGAGTTTCAGTTAACTGACCCATAGATTTTTGTTCCATTGGCAACTTTCCTTTTTTCGTTCTTTGTTAGGTACATACAGGCTGTAGTGAGTCATCCAGTGTGCACACGTGTGCAATAATGGGTTAGGGCGCGTGGGCCTTAACACAAGAGGATTTTCAAAGAGTTGTTCAGAAGAGTTTTGGAAAAGAAGGGATATGAGTTGGCCTGATGCCAGGTAAGCATGTGTGGTGCAATTTAGGGTTATAACAGATGCCCCCTAATGTATGAGGTCAAAAGAGCATCTGATGGCCAAAATACATTACCATCTTTATTGATGTGTCGAATGATTGAGCCCAAGGATCAGGAACCAGGAGGTGTTGTCTACAAAATAACAAATGTCTCACCGAGGCGGGCATACCCATGCTCGGGATAAAATAGAACGCATGGATACCAATCAAATACACTGTAGATCCATGTCATACAACTATATAAAGTGTAGCCGCGAACAATACACAACGGATCTACATCTCAAAATCAAAAAGATATATATGCAAAGTATCCATCTTCGTAGAAGCTGATAAGGCCTGATGGCTGGAGATGAGGGCTTCAGAGCTCAAGAAACAACTTCAAAATCTTCAAAACTCGGGTAGGAGTGTAATATGAGTGTACGACTACACTACCCAGAGGTCTTCGATGGCTTGTCGGTCATGGACAAAATTGATAATCTTGATGATCAGACTGAAATCTTCAATGATTTCGAACAAGGACTTGATTGGGTGTTCAGGATGGCTAGGTATGCGGACAAGAGACATATTGCAGAGGGGCCGACTTAGGCTTAGTGACAAACTTCCCTTGGAGAATATCACGACAAGTGATAAGACTCAGGCAACATATATTTTAATCATAAGTCTACGAAGCAGGAGGCAATGCAAACTCTCCATATGTTTGGAAGAGTAACCAAACGGTGGAGGACACAACTCTATATAGCGAGAAAAGC
>SNQJ01S0033280.1:18961-32020 GCA_010110895.2 Picea sitchensis
GGTGCAAGTGAAACTCGAACACGGAAGCACCCTCCAGGTATAATCTGTAAAGCGTGGCCCAATGTCTATCCTAGGTACCGCGGTATATCCCCACAGTCACATGTGTATGTCCCTAAAAAGATTGGCAACTAGGTTGCCAGCACGCAAACAGTCACCAGGTGGGTACAGTCGAAAGTCCGATAGACCACAATGAGTAGGGTATCAAGCCCAAAACCTGTCAAGGGTATCGAGATCAAATGGCCTGGAAGACAACTGAGGACCTCAAATGGATTTGAGACCCACGAAGCCCCGTGGAAAATGAAAACGACAGAATCCCAAAACAAGCCCTCGATATGTTTTTTCCACTATGATTGGTCTGGCTTTGGAGGGGTTATCTCCGCTACCTTTCCGCAAACGACCTCGTGTTTATCCCTTGTGTTAGAGGGGGGTCCCAGATAAATTCCATGAAACTAGACTTAGACACTCCCTATCGCAGACTCTAATGTTTGGTTTTGAATGGCCTTGGAGAGTTTCCTCTCCAACCTATTCCAAGGCCCTAGTCCTGAACTAGTTTGTGAACCCTACAAACAAAAAGTCTAGTAGATTTTAAATTAGCGTTGATTTTATGGATTTTTATTACGTCAAGGGGTATGAGGGTGAAACTGATGATGTGTAAATATGAAAGAAAAAAACGAATGAAAAAAACTAGAAACAAAAGACTTTTACTAAATGCAAAATTTCAACAACTTTTCACAAAGAAAGATTTCTTTTTCTTTTTAATTTTTCTAAGATTTTACACAGCAAACTTAAAGGAATTTCTCTCGACTACGAGCTACTTATGCTCTAAATGAACTGCAAAAACTTATGAAATAAAAGACTTCTCCCTAGCTAATGATGCAGAAACACACTCTTCAACCAAATAAGAAAATGAAAAGAGATTTTTTTATTTATTATTTAAGTGCTAGTAAAGCAACAAAGGGAAAATATCGACAAGCAAAAAACCAAGAAAAACAAATTCTGGCTTAAAGCACAGATCGAAAAGAATCAGAGTAAAGAATCACACAATGGCAATAAAAAAACAAAAAACAAAGACTCTCACGCTTGTCTAAAAACCATAAAAATTTTTGATTTTCTGTCAACTATTAACTGAGAAAAAGAAGGCTAAGGGTAATATGACCTAACCTACTGACTGTTCAAACCTAGACTCAAACACCTGGAAGGAATACTTCTCATCAAAGGAGGGGATGACTGCCCCACCCTGAACAAAAAGTAGCCTGTCAAGCACGCGATTGTCCTTAAAACAGCACACGTGCAAACGCGTGCTGAATAGAGACAGAAGGCGTGTACACGTGGGCTGACCTTGTATAAGCCGTGTGTATATCTAAATTCTAAGGGAAAAAAAAAATGAAAACAGGCAGTCTAGACCAGGAAGAGGCCTCTGGTATTGATAACCAGGGTCCCTTGAAGGCTAGGATGCTCTTTCTAACAGAAAAAGACAAATAATGTAAGGAATAATAAGGCAAAAAAAGGCAATCTGATATAGGACTGTGAACCTGCAAGACTCATATAGGATTCCAGAAAACCCCCTGAGAATGTGAAATTCTAACAGGGAAGAGGAGGACTGCCTCTAAGGATCTTTGAATTCCTACACGCTACGATTATCTCTACAGTTAGCGTTCACATGCAGGCTGTAAGAAGATAGGGCACAGGTACACGCATGTAGGCCTTCTGCAGGCCGTGTGTACCTGTGTGTGTCCCGACAACTACCGTCAAGTAAAAGCCAGGGAAAACAGGTATGGAAAACCAAACTCCCTGCTAGCTCAGACCTTACAGAAAAAGATAGGCAAAGAAAAAACAGAAAACCTAATCTTTAAACTACCCAAAAACTCAAATAAATCTAGAAACCCTAAAGAGTATTCTCCCCAGTACGGTCACCAATTCTGTTATTGGGAAAAACACCCTACGGACTAGCAAACTAGGGTCAGACTTGCATGCAGATTTTGACTGAAAAGAAACTACTTTTTTACCTACAACCCAAGATTTAAACCCCTCTTTCACAGTAAATGCATGGAAAAGGACCACTAACCTTATTACCGGCGTTCGATATAGATCCTCCGTTGCTCTTCGATTACTTGCTTGCGCTGCTCCTTCCACAGATAACCTGCACTCAAGACAAACAACAACTATGCATGCATGCTACTTCTATACTCAAGGGTTAGAAATCAAGCATAAATTAATCAAACCATAGACAATTCATGCATTGGGACGGGAAAAGTATTCTTTTTATTACTGAAAGTGAATCAACTTACAACAAAGCTGAGACCGGCCACTGCTCCTTGAACCTGATCCTGGGCTCCTCTTCTTCTGTCCTCCAACTGCTTTGTGTTAAATCTCCTTTGGCATGAGGAAAGAATAAAGGGTTGGGACAATGGATTACGTAAATGGGCAGAGTTTCTTCGCTATATTTGTTCCTCTTCCAAATGGTACCCCTACCCCTTCTTTTATAGGCTAGAAGGAGCTAGGGTTTTGGACGAAGCCTTGGCCATGCATGGCCGAGAGTTTCAGTTAACTGACCCATAGCTTTTTGTTCCGTCGACAACTTTCCTTTTTTTCGTGCTTTGTTAGGTACACGCGGGCTGTAGTGAGTCAACCAGCGTGCACACACGTGCAGTAATGGGTTAGGGCGTGTGGGCCTTGACACAAGAGAATTTTCAAAGAGTTGTTCAGCAGAGTTTTGGTAAAGAAGGGATATGAGTTGGCCTGATGCCAGGTAAGCATGTGTGGTACAATTTAGGGTTATAACATTAGGTTTACAATTAAATCAAACATAAAATGGAATATTCGTTTCCCAAGCCAAATATGTCAAGTAAATGCTAAATAAATTCCAAATGGAAGACAATAAACCTATGCATACTCCCATGCTCACTGGATGTAAACTAAGCCTAGAAGATGACTCACCAAAAGTGGACCAAACGATGTACAGATCAATGATTGGAATTTTTATCTATTCAACAACAAAAAGACCTGACATCATACAGGCTATAGGACTCATGGGGAGATTCCAATATGCACTTAAAGAAACTCACTTAAAAGTAGTAAAGAGAATATTCAGATATCTTAAAGGCACCTTAGAACTTGAATTATGGTATCCAAAAGATAAAGACTTCAATCTAACTGCATACACTGATGCAGATTGGGTTGGTAGTATAGATGATAGGAAAAGCACTAGTGGAGGAGCATTTTTTCTAGGAAACTTTCTGGTAGCATGGATGAGTAAGAAGAAAACAACCACATCACTATCTACAACAGAGGCATAATACATTGTTGCTGCATCCTGGTGCACACAAGTTCTTTGGATGAAGCAAAAATTAGAAGATTTACAAATAAGATATGATAATCCTATCACTATTAATTGTGATAACACTAGTTCCATAAGTATCTCCAAAAATATAGTAATGCATTATAAAACCAAACAAATCCCAATTAAATACCATTTTATAAGAGATCAGGTTACCCAAAAAATGGTTAAAATAGTGTATGTAGACACCAAAGAACAAATTGCAGACATACTCACAAAACCTTTGCCCATGAGTACTTTTGAAAATCTTTGACAGAAATTAGGAGTAATTCAAAAACCTCATTAAAAATCATAAAAATCGTATCAGAATAAAAGATGCACATGGTCAGGGGGAACATTGCCACAGGGGGAGATAAGAAAGATCCCCTTTGTCATTTCCATCAAAGGGGGAGGAAATTGATAAGCAACAAAAATAAAAAATATTTCAAAAAGAAAAAGGTTGTTGTTCAGGAGAAGATATGAATTATCTTACTCAAGCATTTTCAAATCTTGCTTGGCTAAGGCAAGATATTCGGGAATATCACCCTATGTTTATAGCCTCAAAATTATTTCCCAATCCACAAGTATTAATTACAAGGTCTTAGGATGCTTTTTTTAAATGAAAATATTGTTGCAAAATATGAAATTTTAATATAATTTTCTGAACATATAAAGATTGCGGAAAGTAAAAGTGGAGATCAAAAGAAAAATTAACCAAGTCACAGATTAATACAAATGAGGCAGAATAGAAATCACTTTATTTCATTCTAAGAAATCAAAAGTATCTTTCTCTTTACAAAACTCCCTATGAGGGCATGGACCAAAGTCAAACTTAGATATACCCATTGAAAACCATACAAAAGGACTCTGACAATAACTAAAAACTGAACTTTAAAATCTAGATCAACTTGCCACATACTATTTCCAACTTAACTCTGCACAATATCCTTTATCAGTTATGAAACTCAGCCCATAAACATACAAGTATACACAGACTATCAAAGATAGATCAACACCTCTGAAACAAGCATCTGAATGATATGGTTCAACCTTGAACCTTGCTGTCTACAATAGGACCCTGCTATCAAAAAGAGAATTAGTCCTGTAATGATTTTAAGAATGAATGAAAACTGAACTATCTCATGAAAAACAAATGAGCAAACCTTATTATTGCTTTCTCCTTCTATTCTCTCCTTGTTCTTCCTTCTCATTTGGTTTTTATGCATTCCAAATTAGTTGAGGTAGTTTAACTACCTCATTTAGTTAAGTTAATTAAACTTAACTAATTTTAGTTTAGGGGAAGTAATAATAATAATAATAATAACAATAATTAAGGGTCTTTATTAAATAATAACTAGGTAGGTGGGACCCCTTCTGACTCCCTTTTTATTCTTTACAAAAATAAACACAATTAGATAATCATTTAAACACATGCCTCCTTGTGGCTCCCATAAATATTTCCACAATTTGAATATTAAATATCAGAAATAATTCGAATATATCCAAAATATGTAAATAACTACATTATCCAAAAAAAAAGTTTGTTTTCCAACACTTTTTGCAGTCCATTTTCTTCAACAAATCAACCATAAACACATAAATCAAAATCTATATTTTCCACTTTGAGAGGCAATCCTTATTCTGTCACTGTTTTCCTCTTTGGACTTCCCAGAATTAGCCTTAGGTTGATTCGAACCTTGAGGCTTAATCTCACTAATAACATGGGAACAATCGTCCCTCGGATGCATACGAGAGGAAACAGATTTTGCTGAGTCACTTGAAGGAGATGCGGGGGAAGAAACAACTTTACCTTTGTCTTGCACATGAGGAGCCTCGGTTTTAAGTTGTTTTTTAGCATGGGAGGACTGAACATGTGAGTGTGCAGGGGAAATTTGAGCATTTGGGTTTATAGGTGGTGGAGGAGGAAATGAGAAGTTGGGCCAACCACGATGGTGGGAGAATGCTAGATGAACAATCTCCTGCCATCCATTATTTTTGGGAACTTTTGGTTGCATAGATACATGGGGAGGCACGGGGATAGCGAGAATATTTTGGGATTGGAAGGGAGGACTCTCTAGTCTAGGATGAATTATCCCTTGCCCAATCCAATTGAAGAATCCAGCTTGAAAAAGATGGTTCAAATCCTGAGGATCGACATCAAAATGAATTGAGAATATGGGCCTTCTAGGCCCTCAGTTCCAGTTACCTCTTCCACTATTGTTTCTTCCATGATTGCCTCTGCTGAAGAAAATCATCTTGTATGGAGCAATTCATTAGAAACTAGCCCTTAAGTGAGTGTAAGATCATGTATTACTAAAAGAAGGTTATGATACAAAAAAGGGGGACTCCCTGGTTTGCCAAAAGGGAAACCAGACCAGGGTTTCCCGAGTTGCGTTTTCTAAAAAAACAGAGGGGTATGACTGGACAACCACCTTGGGAAACCAACCCAGTCCTACCATATCCAGTTTTTAAAAAGATAAGCACCATGACATGTAAAAAAAACACAAAATATGAGAATTATACTAAGCTAACTAGACTGAGTTGAGCATAGAGTAACCCGACACTAGTCCAGAATAATGATGTGTTTCTTTCCTTCATTCGCCTGGCCCTTGTTCTCCTCCTTCTGGAATACCATGCGAGTCTTCTTGATATTTGCAGGCGCTCCATTTCCTTCGACTGGTGTGATATCCATGTGATGGAAATAGCACAGGTAGAGGTGGAATTGAGCTACCAACCACTCCATCTTCTCNTTCTAAGGTGAATCAAGATTTCTTTTAGCAATTTCTTGTGTTCCTTGTTTTCCTCCAGTTTGGCGTCTTTCTTTTCTGAGCTCACTTTTCCTATCAACATATTTTTTGCCACACCATCTCCACCATTTTGTGGTAGAGGGTTTCCCTGGGCTATGTGGCCCCGGGGTTAGTTATCCAGTCTGCTTCTTGAATCAAAGAATCCCGTGTTTTACCCTTGCATTTAGCGTTGATTTCCTTCTCCCATCGGGTGATGCTCTCTTTACCTTTCAATGCAACCAACGTATGAAAGGTTCCCTTCGCATCTTTGGCTGCTTGCTCCATCCTTGAAACCCATCGAGGACTTGTTGGAGTTTCCTTCCCTAGGGAATTTCTTTTGCTGTGCATTCTCTTCATACGCACCATCCCATCTTGCCTGTGGAAATTCTTTTGTTGGGTTCTCCTCTTGTTCCAATCTACATAGGGGTTACTCTTTTCTCGGTCCTTGTGTCTGTGGTAGCCTCTACATTTTCTCTCTTCCTGTCTACATCTATTCCTAGTAATTCTTCTCTTATGGGAATTCCCCTACTGTGGGCTCATCCTTGCAATCATGGTCTTCCCATAGAGGTGAAACTTCCCATCCTTTTTCCCCGTCTCGGTATGTGTGATCATAATGACCTGGTTGTTAACCCTATGTTGGACCTTGCCCCTCTTCACTGGGTAACCTACTGTGCTAATCCCCGTACCTTTTATTTGGCGTGGTGTATCGCTACTGATCCATGAAAAACCCTCTTTCCCTACGTCATTCATCGACTGTTGTTTGTTGTCTATACTCTCCCACGAGCTTTCCCCTCACTTCTTACTATTGAGATGACCTTGGTACTGTACCCTCACCTGTTGTGTAGTCTAAGCCTAGATTGTAATTTGTTGTCGAGTGTTGGGAAATCAAATTCTTCCTGCATCCTTCATTCCCTCCATTGGGCCCTTCGTTGCTCTCCTTGATGTGACCTTCCTTACTTAAGCTGCCATAACAGTATTTTTTCACTAGTTGGATGAAGTCTATTCTGAATTGACCATTCAGAATGTTGACCCAAGTAGTGTCTAGTTCTGGTCCTTCCTTTCGAACCCCCTCGTTAGCGATTTTGTCCACCAGGCCATTCGCTGACCTGCGTACCCACCGCAACTCCACTGTGTTCATCATTTGCAGATGCTCCTGGATTTCTTTTAGGGAGTGTACCAAGCACCAGTGTCTCTAAACCTTGCCCACCCTAGTGACATTTTGGAGTATCTTCATCGTGTTGATAACCAAAGTGGAGTCACCTTCCACGATAGTGTTTTTCATCCTTTCATGGTTTATAATTTCGAGGCCGATCTCCAGGGCTCCAAATTCTACTACGTTGTTGGTTGAATTTCCCAGAATCCTAGTGTACATCCAGATTATTTTACCATCACTATCCCTGATTACCCCTCCCATGACTGTCATTCCTGGGTTTCCTTTTTCCACCCCATCAAAATTCAACTTGAGGAACCCTACTGGAGGGGGTGTCCAGTTGCACTCTCCTATTTGGAGTTGCAGTGTCTGTCTTACCTGTGTGTTGTTGGACCCATAGTTTAGGTGAAAAACTTCCAGGACTCGGGAGTCCTGGCCTATGGGTTGTGCCTTTCTAGTCTGGCAGTTGTAGCTCTGCACCGTTTCTCTTATCTGTGATATTATTGTTTCCTTGAGTTTCCCTTCCGGAAGGATTTCATTCTTGAAGATGTGTCGGTTCATTTATTTCCATATTTCCCATATGATCATCCCCGACATGAGATTCCAGCAGAGGTTCACCTCTTCATTTTCGCTGTAACTCTCATTCTAGTTGATGATATTTGCGCTAATGTTACCTCGGGTCCTATTGGACTGCTGAAAGATGTCTGCCACTCAATCCCAAATCTCTTTTGTGTAGTTACATTCATCGAGGAGGTAATTTGTTGTTTGTTCCTTGGCTTGGTAGAGGTGGCATAAGGAAGAGCCTATGAAACCCCTTTTTCTTAGGTTTTACCAGGTTAGAATTCGGTTGTGAAGTACTAACCATTTGAAAATTTTGATTTTTGGCCACTGGGGGCTGCCCCAGATCTTTCCCCACTGTTGCACTGGATCTTCTTGATCTTGGTATGTGATGTAATTCCGAGATTCTTTTAAGTTGAATTCCCCACAATTTTTCTGACCCCATCTTAATTGCTCCTCTTCTTTTGAAACTACAATTTTCCTTTTCCCCAGTTCCTCCTCCACCTCTTTCATTATTGTTGCAATTCGGTCTCTGTATTTTGGATTGATATTGTCCCAGATTATCCATCTGTTGTGATCATTTTCTTGTTTCCAATGGTGGTAAATGTTGATTTTGCCTTGCACGGTCATGTCCTGTTGGAGTTCCTCCTTGCCTAGATTTTCCATTCTGGGTTCTTGTTGCCACACATCCTCCCAAAATTTGTTTATTTTCCCATTCCTCACTTCCTAGAAGTGGTGTGTCTGGATCCAGGTTTTGCTGTGCCAAGATAGATTCTATATGGTTGATCCCTCCCTGTTGCCCATAAAACAAATTCGGTCCTAGTCGTTGATGTCTATGGCATACTTGGCCTTCCAGAGGTTTTCCCATGGTGATGATTTTTCTTTGGCCCATCTCCACCAGAGTTTTTCCCTGTAGGCTTTGTTGGTTACTTGTGGGTCTTGTAACCCTAGGCCTCCTTTGCATTTTGGTTTGCAAACCTTCTCCCAGGCCACTAGGGCCCTTTTTTTTCTTTTTTTCTGCTCCTCTCCAGAGGAAGTCCCTTTGGATGGCTCTTATTTTTTGTCGTATTCCTTTGGGAGTAGGAAACACTTACATCATATAGGTTGGGTGATTTTTTGTAGTATTCCTCCTTAGCTATGGGTTTGTTTAGGTTGATATTTTGTTCCTTGGTGACTAGTCGAGGGATGTGCCGAGTTATCCTTTGGTTCGGTCTTGGTTGGGTTCCTGGGCTATCCCATGGAAGTGATTTACGAATGTATTTTCAATCTCCTTGTTGAATTCTCTCTCGATCCTATCCTGATCCCTAATTTTCAGGATTTTGTTGTGGGTTCTTCTAGCAATGGTTGTTCTATGAAAAAACTTGGTGTTCCATCTCCTTCCCTTAGCCACCTGATTCAAGAATTTTGGTGCCATAGAGTCTTTTCCTACTGGCATATTGCTTCCCATTCCTGGGTCATTTGGATCTCTTCCCTTTTCCACTTCTTTATATATCCCTCATCTATGCATATTTCCTGGAGTTTTCTCATTCTGTCTTCAATATTTTTTTTCTCTTGGTTTGTGTTTCCAAAGATTTCTTTGTTCCACTCCTTGAGCTTATGTTTGATATACTTGAGTTTCTTATAGATTTTGAACATCCTTGTCCCTTGCTTTGGTTTTTCCTCCCACCACCATTGGTTGATGTTCTCCTTAAAGGTGGGATATTCGATTCAAAATTTCTCAAATATTAATGGTCTATTCTTCAGTGTGGTTTGGAAGTTTGCTTCCAATTGGACTGGCCAGTGGTCAAAACCTCTCAGGGAAGGATATTGCAGTCTAAATTTAAACCCTGCAGTATGATGGACTCTGATACCAAGAATCTGTCTAGCCTTGTCACTACCTGATGTTGATTTATTTGTTTGTTGTTCCAGGTGAACTGACCATTATTGGTTCTGATGTCCACCATCTCCACTGTGTCTATGAAAGTTGAGAGGTATTCCACATCTTTATCCAATCTTCTGGTGCCTCCTTTTGTTTCCACAAGTGTCGTGATGATGTTCAAGTCCCCTGCTAGGATCCAGTGGAGGTTTTTGGAGCGAGATTTTAGGTTTTCTAGGTCTAGAAACATTCTTATCTTTTCCTCTAACATTTGCGGTCCATACACATTAGTGCATAGAATCACCTCCATGTTACCGATGATTTTCATGTTAACTGAAAGCGTGTGTCTGGTGGCCTCGACTACTAGTGTATTCATCAATTGTGGGTTCCACAAAGTGAGAATACCTTTTTCCATCTGTTGTCCTTCGACACCCAACATCTTGTACTTGCTCCATTGTTTTTTGTTGATTGTTTCCATTCTGTCTACAATGCATTTTGTTTCTTGGATGAAACAAAGGTCTGGTTGTTCCTTCCCGAGTCTATTTTTAAGGATTATTTGCTTGCGTGGGCTGTTTAGGCCTCTTATATTCCATTATATAATCTTCATTTAAACATGTGGGGGGGAGTTGGGAAAGATCTTTTTGATCTTACCTGAGTTTATCTGCAGAGCTCCTAGTTACTGTAGGGCTATGATGTGAGAGATGTGGTTGTCCCTCTCCTGCTTTGATTCCTAGATGTCGTATCTCCCTGTGCATGCACTTGATCCCTATGGATTTGGATTCCTCCCTTAGGAGGAACAGGTATTGGATACGATCTAGTTTCTCTGCTGGTACATTGTCTATGCCTTACCTTTTCCATTGCTCCAATATGTTCGAGAGATATATTCCTTCCCTTTCCACAATATCTTTGAGATCAGGATCTTCTGTACCTGCCTCACTTGGAGTCATTTCCACGTCTCCATCTACCTCCTGCATGGGGGTGTTGGCATATCTGGTCTCTCCGTTCATAGGATTTGTGCTACCCCCCTGGTCCATCTTATTTCTTGGACTATCTATGTTCTCTTTTGTTTCTTGTTCCCTGGATTCTTTAGCTTTTTCCTTTTCCTTTCCTCCTTTTTCCCCTTTTTTGGTCTTGTCCCATCCTTTTGTTCTAGTCCTGGCCTCCATATTGCTTCTTGTTGGAGTTTTACTTTGTTTCTTATTTTCTCTATTTCTGTGGTTCGACTTTATGAACCCCTCCTCATCCTGTTGTATTTTGGTGTTTTCTGATTCTTTTTTCTTATTGAGAGGACATTCACTAATTAGGTGTCCATTTTCATGACATGTTCTGCATCTAAACGAGATCTTCTCATATTCAATGTTTTTTATCCATTCCTCATCCCTGAATTCCAGGTTTATGGCTTCTGGGAGTGCGCCCAAAACTACCATCTCTATGCATATTCTTGCATAGGATGTATATCTCCCTTTTAGGGTTGCTTCTGATGTATTCACATATTTTCCAAGTTTGTTCCCGATTTCTTTGAAGGTGGATGGAAGCCATACTCTAGCGACAATGAGTAAAGCCTCAGCCAGACGAATACATTTTTTAAAGTTTCTTTCTCTAGGGAAAATGTTTCCTTCCACGACCGCATGTACAATCCTGTTGAGGCGTGGAAGTATGGACCCCCCTCAAAGACCTTATCCCTGTCTTCCAGGTTCATAAATACTGTTGTGAATAAGCCTTTCAAGCTCAGGTGGAGTTCCAGTTCTCCTCTTGGATTCCATTGATATTTGATCCAGTTGCACAACGTTCTTTCTGTTGGCCACAAACCCATGAACTTGCAGATTAGTGTATGCATCTTCATCTGGACCCTGAAGAGTTTTGTTTGTGGATATTCCAGTATCACCTTGGGTACCATTGTTGTTTTAGGTTTACATGGGTTGCTCCCTCCTACCCCATTGGGGTTCGCTGGTTCTTGCGCATCATTCTGGGTTTCTCTGGCTTCTTCCCCCATGCGATCCTTTTTTTCCTGGTTTATTTCCTGACACTTTTTTGGTTTTAATCCTGAGGTGCTTGTCACTGGCTCCTTGAAACCTATGCCTCGTGGGCCTTTCCCCCTGTCCACCACTATCTGCTTGTATGAGGGGGTTCCATTACTGCCCCCTTTGGTAGCCATGTCGGCTTCTGTTGTGATCGTGACTGTCAAAACCTAGCTTGCAGTTTCTCCAAACCCTTGCAGAGCTCCCTGAAGTTAATGATTGCCTCCCAGAATGATATGACCCATGTAATTCAATCCATAATAAATTATTTAATAATTGTCAAATGAGCAGGGGGTGAAATAGGGTTCATGGGAGATCTAGAGGGATTGTAATGAGAAAAAAAGTGATAGCATGACAGGGACTAAGAACACAAGTACTACTCAACAATTCATTAAATAACTAACCATGCAATCAATACCAAAATACATCAGCTGTCACCTATTTCTATGTATTATCTTTATCACTATCATACATAGTTTTAATTTTATTTTATAGAACAGGGTGTGTAAAAATGTAAATGGGATTGTGAGGGGAGTATAATGAGCGAAATAGTGAGAATATGAGAGGGAATAATACATATATTGTTCATAAAAATAAATTAAATCAAACAACAACCATAACTTTGTTCAGATCACAATCCAATAAGCATCCTCTTTTAAAACCAAAATCATTTAATTGTCCCTTAATTGCAGACATAATGCTCACTAACTTCAATAAAATAAAATCAATTGCCCAAAAATATTCAATTATATAAATCTTTGCATCTTATACCATATCTATGAAACATCATATGAACATCGTTTCCAATATCATAACCATTTGAACCACAGTCTTGCATGCTCCAATGCTAACCTTTTTTTTTATTTTTTTAAACAAAATATAATATGCACAATGATTCCAAATATCCATATCCACTATTCATCCTTTGCAATCAAATAATAATACACCCAATATTAACCATCAACAGTCAACTTTCCATCACTGTTTGATATAATTCACCGTCATCAACTCTCATAATTGGGCCTCGATTTAATCACACATAGATGTTCATCGATATAATCAACACAATTCATGATTCAACAATATAATTTCACCCATAACGTGCAACTCTGAATTTGATTTTTTTTTAAATCAAACATGTATGGACTTCCATTAGAAAGAAATACCCAACAATTGACAGAGCCAAAAAAAAAGAAGAAAAAAACCCAAGGAGACACAAAAACAAGTCGAGCTCAAGTCGAGCTCAGCATAACCAATTTGTGCTTAATAAAACATAACCAATATAGCACACATGTGCCTTTTAACTTTGATAATACCATGATCGTTTTAGGGTTTAACACAATAATGTATGGACTAACAATAAATCGACCAAATGG
>SNQJ01S0033280.1:32665-48501 GCA_010110895.2 Picea sitchensis
AGAGAAAAAGAGCACTTCAATAACTTGATCATGAATGAGCTTTCTGATGAAGTGCATTTGTAGCTCGATGTGCTTGCTATGTTGATGTTGAAATGGGTCTTTGGCGAGCTTGATGGCACTCTAATTGTCACACCAAAGGCTAGTCGGATGCTGTTGTTGGAATCCAAACTCTGAAAGGATCTGTAGAAGCCACAAGGCTTCCTGACTTGAATTTACCACTGCTCGATACTCTGTTTATGCCGAAGAAAGGGAAATATCCTATTGTTTCTTAGGCCCGAGTGACAGGTCATGAACCAAGGCTGAAAACATAACCTGCAGTAGATTTCCGATCATCAGGGTTGACGACCCAATCTGAATCAGTGAAACCAACCAATAAAGGAGTCCCCCCTGAACTGTAATGTATCCTGAACTAAACTATACCACGGACATAGTGAAGTATCCTTTTAGCTGCTTTCCAATGGATTTCATGGGGTGTTTGCATATACCGGGAAACAAGACCAACAACAAAGGAAAGATCAGGACGAGTATGATTCAAGTATAAGAGGCTACCAACTAATTGATGGTACAGGGTGGCATCAAATTCAGGAGAAGTACAGGTGGAAGTAATCTTGACTCCAAACTGGAAGGGAGAAGGGGTTGGTTTACAATCATCCATGTGAAAGCGATGAATAAGGTCACAAGCATACTTAGACTGGGAAAGAAAAAATCTTTCATTGGTTTGCAAAACTTGGAGGCCAAGGAAATAGTGCAAAACTCCTAAGTCGGTCATTTCAAATTTCTTCTTAAGGTTGGTTTTCACATGGTTTAAGAGTTTTGGGTCACTACCAGTAAGGATAAGGTTGTCAACATAAAGGACAAGGATTATGAGATGGCTTCCTACTTTCTTGGTATAGACATTAGGATCAGAATGACATCTAGAGAATCCAGTGGCAATAAGAAAGCTGTCCATTTTGGCATACCAAGCTCGGGGAGCTTTCTTGAGACCATAAAGAGATTTTGTGAGGCGAAAAACAAGGCTAGAGTCATTTTGTACATAGCCAGGAGGATGTTCCATGTAGATTTCATCTTTCAAATCGCCATGCAAGAAGGCAGATTTAACATCCATCTGATGGACCTCCCATTTATGTGAGGTGGCAAGGGCAAGAACAAGGTGGATGGAATTCCTTTTGGCTATAGGCGAAAAGGTTTCATTATAGTCAATTCCTTCAACTTGGGAAAATACTTTGGCAACTAACCGAGCCTTGTGTCTTCAACACTTCCATCTAATGCATACTTAGTTCTATAGACCCATTTACATCTGACAAGTTTTCTTCCTTTTGGAAGAGATACAAGATCCCAAGTATCGTTTTCCATTAAAGAATGATACTCTTCATTCATTTCTATATCCCAATCTAGATGACCTGAAGCTTCTGCAAATGTTTATGGATCAGGAGTCTCTGAAACTTGAGCCAAAATAGAAGAGGCTCACTAGAACTATGAATGTGTTTGACGCTAATATGAAGGATAATCGAAAAGACCACCAACTGCTTCTTGTGTTGAACAGACCCATCTAGGAAGTAGTGGAACTAGGGCTAGTTCCGGTTCAAAGGACTCATCTAGAGGAGGTGTATTTTCATCCTCACTATCATCATCTGAAGAAGAAGCCAGATCAAAGGAAGGCACAAATGGAAAAGATGGCTTGCAGGCCGAAGAAGGCACAAACGCTGAATTAGGCTCACAGGCCAAGAGATTTTCATCAAATTTAACATCTCTTCTAATAATGATGTCATTACAATGTGATTGAATAAGTCTGTAACCTTTGACATCTTCAAAATAACCAACAAATATACACTTCTCACTTTTAGGCTGCAATTCTTTCCTTTTCTCATTAGGAATGTGAGCCCATGCTATACTTCCAAATACACAAAAGTGACTTACATCTGGTTTAATTTTAGTCCAAGCTTCTTCCGGTGTTATATTTTTAAGAGCCTTTGTGGGAGTGTGATTTACTATGTAATTTGCACAGTTAATGGCTTCTGCCCAATACGTTAGACTTAATCCCTTAGATTGGATCATACAATTAGCCATTTCTTTTAATGTGCGGTTCTTTCTCTCAGCAACACCATTTTGTTGTGGTGTATATGGAACAATGTGTTGCATTTGGATTCCTTGTGTAGTGCATTAACTTTTAAAATTATTGTTCACATATTCGCCTCCATTATCTGTTCTTAACCTTTGAATTTGATGTCTAGATTTCTTTTCTACAAGGACCTTGTAGGCCNTGTCAAAAACTTCTCTCTTAAGTTTTAAGAAGTAAACCCAAGTACGTATGGAAAAGTCATCAATGAAAGTTAAGAAATACTTGCACCCATAAAAGGAAGGAGAAGAAAGTGGACCACACAAATCACTATGAACAAGCTGCAAAGGACCCGAGGCATGCCAAGAGGCACATTTGTCAAAACTATCCCGATGATGTTTGTTGAGAACACAACCGTCACAAACACCATCTTTGCATGAAACAAGAGGAAGACTAGTCAACCTCTGTTGATTACATAGTTGCTGCAATGAGCGATAGTTTATATGACCAAACCGCTGATGCCAAAGTTTTCTCAAGTCATCGCTATGAGCAACAAAAACTGATGAAAAAGATGATGACCCAAAGTTGTCAAATTTGTACACCCTGGTAATATCATCAGCAATTCTAGTTGCAAGAACATGCTTAAGATCTTTTAGATCCTTGATTACAACTTTGTGAGGTGAAAACTCTACGGTTTTACCTTCACCAGAATGAGTGATTTGATATACTGATAGAAGGTTACAAGAAAGACTTGCAACACATAATACATCATTGAAATGACCATTTTCTACTGGAACTGTTCCAGATCCTTAAACACTAAGAGATTTATCATCACCAACAAATATTTGCTTGGTGTTACATTCATTTAGAATGAAAAATATGGCTCTATCCTTAGACATATGATAAGATGCTCCAGAATCAATGATCCACTCATCAGAAGTATAAGTAGAAGGTGTATTGAAGGAGAAACCAGAATCAAAAAGTGCATGTCCATGAGAAGAAGAAGAAGAAGAAGTAGAATAAATACTGATGTTGTGCTTCTTCAGCGCTGCTTCTAAAGCTGCCATCTTCTTGAAACATTTGGACTCATCATGACCATGTTTATCACAAAAGTTGCAATGTATGTTAGTATTCTTAGTTTTATATTTTGCTCCTTTGTCGCCATTAAGAGATGAAGTTGTTTGAGCGGGTTTGGGACCCTTATGTTTTTTTTTTTTATTGTAGCAAGGATTTTGCTTCTTGGGATACATGGGTTTATCATTCTGCAGGGCAACTAAGGCTTTGTTGGAGGTACCTGCAGTGTTGATCACTCCAAGTTGTACAAGCTTGTCTTCCTCTCTAATCAAATAAGCAAAAAAGGACTCAAGAGTGGGTTTTTCATAACCTTTCCCTAGAGTTGCTTTCATGGCATAAAAGGTAGATACAAACATAGAATATGCACTACCTAACTCAGAAAGAATAATATAGATGCAATGCTCTTCCTCCATTTTTATCTTACATTCTTCACATAAAATTCTAAGTGTTTTAAACCTAGATAGATAGTCTCCAAGACAAGAAAAATCACTTGGACTTAAGGTCAGTATTTTATTTTCTAACTGTTGTGCTCGAATAATATTGAGTTTACCAAACATAGATTCAATCGTGTTCCAAGCTTCTTCGGGGTCATCAATGTCTAGAAGGTGGTACCTTAAATCAGGAGAGATGGACATTCTAATTATTCCATGTGCTTCGTCATTCCTATTATCCCACTTGGATTTCTTATCAACATCAGTGGGTGCTTTTTCCTTTCCCAAGGTAATCTGGTACAAGCCTTTACCTCTTAATAAATCTTCCATATGAGATTTCCATTGGAAGTAGTTGTTGCTAGTAAGCAAGACATTACTTGTAGAATCCATATTAAATATTCAGATAATATGGATTTAAAAACTGAAACTGATGATATGGATGGAAAGAGCTCAAAAAGTTATGCGGTTTTAAAAAAAACAACACTGAAAATGGACTTCCGATGTTAGAGTTATGCCCTTTTAAAAAAAAGGCATAAATGGTAACCAAATGACCACGTGATTTTGTAAGTTGCTTTATTAAGTGACCCACTTTATCACTTTTACAATGAAGTTACTTTATAACATAAGAGATGCATGCAAAATAAATAACTCTAAAATAAAATATTAAAGCTACTTATAGTGATTCACTTTTATACTTGAAGTGAAATACACTTTACAATTTTAGCATGAACTTTTTCAAAAACAAATAACAAAAGAGAGACTTGAACTCAAGACCTCTTACTTAATAAGGAAACTTTTAACCAAATGATCTAGCAAAACATATTTTAATGTTCAAAAGGAGGATTTTTGTTGTTGTTGTTGTTGTTGTTGGAGAGCGTGTTAAAAAACAACTCTTTTCACAGAGGAAAAAATTTTCGCTTCTCGATGACAACAAGGGTTAGATCTTGGTTAACTTACCCGGAAGATGCACCTTTTCCTATCTATTTCTGATTTTTCGAGATTGCATAGTGAACGGGGCAAAGAGAATGCACATATATAAACGAGTAGCAACCCGGAAATAAATAAAACAAAACTGAAATAAAACCAAAATACTACTCTGTAAAATTTTTAAAAATGTGTATTCAAGCTTTATACCTCCGGATCTTACTGTAATGGTCATATCTTGGGCAAACAGAAACCTTTTCGAGTGAAATGAAAAGTGTTCCTGACTAAAATGAGCGCTCCGTACACAATGGAACAGTCCTCTCAGCCCATAAATGTACAGAAATGACAGAAAATGGAGATGAGGAAACTCGGCTTCACAATCTCGATCTACAATAGGAGTGGGTCTTCAAACAGGCTCTGATACCATGTTTGATAAAACATGTATTGCAACAGAGGATGAAAACCTTCAGTAACCACTCACATAACCAGATCAAATATCAACAAACTGGTGTTTTCATGTGGTAAAACCCCTACTGGGAAACATCCACGACCCCAACCAACATGACCACTTTGAGCAGTTTATTAATGCAAAGAAAAAGATTACAGAGAGATTTTACAAGAGAGTTTCTCACAATCGATCATCGACAAATTCCCCTCCATGATCTTTAAATAAAGATCATGGACCAATTGGGTGTTAAGCCATAGATCAATGGCCATTAAGATCAAGGAGAGTATGAACCATCAGATCACTCTATGTCAGGAACATATAGTGACCGTTAGATTTCCTAACTACAAATGCATACTAATGCATACTAAAGAATCACACTAAGAAACACACTTTTACCTAATGACACATTAGACCAATTAGATATTAACTAACTCCTAAGTGTCTAAATATCCTAACAAAGGTTCTGGGTCACACAAAGATTTGAATGTGCAACACTTTCAACAATAGTGAAGTAAATGCCATAACAAACAATATCTCGGGGCTCAGCCAAACAAAGTAAGAATAGTGAAAATATGAACAATTGCATTGCAACTTGGAGGAATGAATCATAACAACGACCGAGACAAAAATGGTTGACAATAACTAATACCCAGACTGGTGGAAAAAACCGCACAATAAAAACTCAGAGCTTGTCACACCATTGTCACAACTTTCCACAGAGAACTAGAACAAAACCCCAAGTTGAAGAACATGTTTTAAACCAATAACCAATGCACATGCTTCAAAAAGTGTTTCAGGATTAATCCGTAAGTGCGGACACAAACCGATCTCCCTAGATCCACCTAGATCTAGAACAAAACATGACAGAATGATACTCTTTTCCTAGATTTTAACTATTGAATGAACTAGGAGGCAAGAATCATGAACATACCGTATGATCGCTTCCTTGGGTATTTGTTGTACCAATTTCACTCCAATGCTCTTGCGCAGTCCAGATCAAGATATCTCAAACCAATCGAAGTGAAAACAACTCAATATATTCAACAGTTAATCTATACATATGATCAAGGAGTTATGTAATAAAGTGCAATCAACTTTATGGGAAAGGGATACATTACTGTATTATATTGATAGAAAGCAAAACTTACAACCTGAGCCTTGATGTTGCAAGCCTCCTTTCGATGGCTCGTAGCTCTGACACACACACTTGCTCATGCATGAAGAAAATCAACCACTTTTGATAACCTTGCTAGTGTCTCTAGCTGCTGTAGCATCAATCCTTCATACAATCTTCCACTAATTCCCCAATCAATCTCTTGCTAGTTTGCTTCTAACCTTTTCCATGAGCATCCCCTTCAATATATAGGAGAGAATAGATTAGTTACTTGGATAGGAATGATCCCAGGATATCAGGAAAGCCAGTACATAGATAACCATTCGAATGCCAACTCATCTTTCTAGAAGATTCCCTTCTAGAAAGTTCGAGAATTTATCTTTTTCCTTCCTTTAGAAGATGTTCGCACCCTGATAGTTAGGTACAGTGCGAACTTCTCGCACCCCAGCTTAATGCAGCCTGCGAGAATCATGCATTCTCGCAGGCAAATATATAGGTAGCCTGCAAACCTCCCTTAAAAATATGATTTCTGGAAGCAGACAAAGGTAACTTTTCTCAGGAAAGTGTTCTAGTGAAGAGCCTAATTTTTCCATCATCATTACATCATCATGATGACCAAAATTGTGGATAACACAAAGTAATAAAATCCATTCCTTTCTTTTAGAATGCTAACATTCCAGACTATTCACAGAGAAAACCATAAGAACATCACTGATACACAATGAAAACTCAAGAAAAACACACACCTCATGCAATCCTGAGCCAACAAATCGATTCATAATATAGAGGGACCATCATGGATGGAAAGTAAAGGATCCATACCTGGAAAAATCTCCTTGAGGGAAGATTTGGACTGTGTTTTCATTTCAAAACCTAAAATTGCAAAGCCTCCACAACCACCAAAGTCGAAAAACCAAATGCAACTATGGCTAGGGTGATGGGATTGAGGGTGGTTTGGATTTATGTGCAATAAATGCACTCTCCTTCCTCACCTGGCCCTATTCAATTTCAACATACAAGCCAACCCATTACCATAACATCAACCATTAATTCAACAAAAATCCATTGCAATATCCATTGCATAGTGAGCCACCTGAATCATATCAAAAGTTTAACAAATACCATATGTTAAACACTACCATATATGCTTTACATAAAATATTTTAACGAAAGTGTATAGTCTAGCAACTAGGTCCATCACCCTTTTAGTTTTTTCAATCACATATACCTTAGGACTTATTCATAGATTTTTTTCCTTTTTTTTTGGTTCAAACTCCCATATCATTTTATTATCCCTTTGCATAAGATCATGTGTAAGATCATTAATCAATGTTTAATGCATAACATAACACCTATAAAACAAAATAATCCTTATATCCATAACACTGCCCTGTATTGCGAGTGACCACCGACAACATTTATCAATAATACATCAACGAACCATGTTGTCATAACAAATGAAACCAAGAATTGCATCGTCAACTGTAGAAGACTGTGTAGGCATCATCATAACAACAACAAACATATAAGTGTAACATATCCATCATAATGCCTCTAGTCAATAAGGGGGTCCCACCTACTAGTTAATTAATATTATTATAAATAAATAATAGATCTTAGCAATCATCTACGATAAATATTCATCGTTACAATTTTATGCATGGAAAAACTGGCGACTCCATAGGGAAATTTATTTCCAACATGTTAAGAACTCATATTGTCCAGTTTTAGAGACTAGGTGAACATTAGATAAAAAAAAATAGACATCAGAATGATTATGCAACAAGGGGAAGTGGCTTAAAGGAAACAATGATTTGGGATTTTTGGAATAACTCATGGAAAGTGTTAAGTATGAAGGGTTTATCCCTGTATGCATAATCATTCAATTAATCATAGTAAAAGAATTCTTGACTTCAAGGATAATTTTTTTTGGGTGTGCTCTTTTGAATCTTAGAGCAGATGGAAGAAAAGGAAACCAGAAAAGGGATAAAACCAACTCTCTTATCTAACAACAGTTGAAGCAGATGACAATTTCAATGATGTCTTCAAGGGGGAACATCATGACAACTATGTAACCTGATTGTTATTGATTAACAATACTTGCATAATAGCATTGATGTGGCAAAACCGATCCAACATTTTATTTTGACAAGAAAAGAAGTCAATAAAAGAAGTGAAATAACAACAAAGTAAAATAAAAGAAAATAAAACAAACTGTAATACAGAGAAAATTCCATACAATATTTGAACTTTCAAGTTGGTTCCACATAGTGTTTCAGGTGGGAACCGTTGGTGCCATAGGAAAACAATCGCTCGTGCAAGTCCTTTATGATATAGGAATTTGCACCCAGGACAAAAGTGATCTTAAAAGGCCCCAACCATAACCTTTGGAACTTTGAATTCCTTCCTCTATCAGCATGATTTGAATCCCACAACAATACCTTCTCATTAACTTTAAATTTGACAACTTTGACACTTTTATTGAAATATCTTTTAACAATTTGGTGTATTCTCTTTATATTATCCAAGGAAAACGTCCTTTGTTCCTCTAAAGTCAAAATTGCATTCATTCTTTGAGAGATATCAGAAGAATTTAATTCTTCAACCTGAGAGATATCAGAAGAAAGTTCCATCTCGGTGGGCATAATGGATTCTTGACCATAAACAAGATGGAAAGAAGTGCAACCAGTGCTTACCTTGGTGGTAGTGTGATCTTCCCAAAGGACGTAAGTGAGGAGAGTGTGCCATTGACGAGGCTTATCTTCAATGAGCCTCGTAATAATTCTAACCAAATTCTTGTTAGTAGACTCAGCTTGCCCATTTCCTTGGGGATATTAAGCTAACGAGGTAAATATTTTAACCCCCAGTTTAGCTATAAACTTAGTCATCTTAGCAGAAATAAAAGTGGGACCGTTATCTATAATAATTTCCAAAGGAAGACCAAATATGGAAAAAATATTAGTCTCAAGGAAATAAAACACATTCTCATCTTGTGAATGCTTAAGTGGGACAACTTCAGTCCATTTCATAAAATAGTCTATGGCTATCAAGATAAAAACTTTCCCTATTGAATATGGAGGATTAATAGGACTGATAAAGTCAAGACCCCGTTTTGAAAAAGGAAAGTCAGATAGGATAGGTTGTAAAGGCATGGCAGAAAGGCGTTCTTTCCTAGTGAACTTCTGGTACTTGTCACAAGATCTTGAAAAATTATAAGAATCATGAAAGATTGAAGGCCAATAGTACCCTTTCCTGATAATTTTAAAAGCAATAGTTTTAGAAGAAAAGTGACCTCCTACATGAATAACAAAATCTGAAGATCCATCAGTCTCTGGTAACAATTTTTGTGCTTCCTCATTATTCACACAACAAAGTAACATACCATCGGTAGATCTCCTAAACAAGAAGTCTCCTAAAATGACATATCTGGAAGATTCAAGATGGAGCCTTCTCCTTTAATGGGTATCTAAGTTATCTGGAAATATTTGATTTTGCAAGTAATACACCAAATCCTTGTACCAGGGATGTTCAGCTATAGGAAGGATTTGATTGTCAATATAAAATAGTGCTAACAGAGACCTATCTTTTTCATCCATTTGTTCACTTGCTTCTGCATGATGAGCTAAGTGAAGGGATAATTCATGTCCCTTAATGGTATTAGAAGTCACGATAGTTAAATCATTCTCCTGGATCTTGGCAAGCCAATGTGCAAGCTTCTCTGAAAGATAAGTCCGTGAGAGAAAAAAATTGACAGTAGGTAAAGGAACTTTTACCAGCGTGTGCTTACCTAAGATAAAGTGGAAAAACATTTCAATGGCTTTAACAAGAGAGAAATCATGATTTTCAATATAAGTATATTTAAATTCATCATCTGACAAGATTTTACTCATGTAAGCTATTGGTTTCTCATTAACTTGGTCATCACATTGCATGAAGATAGCATAAACTGCTTCCT
Source organism: Picea sitchensis (assembly GCA_010110895.2). NCBI lineage: Eukaryota > Viridiplantae > Streptophyta > Pinopsida > Pinales > Pinaceae > Picea > Picea sitchensis. The sequence goes on from SNQJ01S0033280.1 coordinate 42,668, forward strand.
CTATGGCATTAGTATATATAACAAATTCTTTCTCAAAATCCTTACGAAATCATTTTCGACGTCATCAATCCAAGAAAAGGAGCGATCTTGCTTAAAAATGTTTTGAATTGTTTTGACCATTACAGCAAAATTAGGAAAAAACCTACGGGCAAAGTCGATAACACCCATAAAGGATTGAACCTCCTTTTTGGAAGTAGGAGCAGGAATATTTAGGATTGCAACAATCCTTCCAGGATCAATGCTTATTCCTGAATCAGAAACAATGTGTCCAAGGATATTTCCCTTGGTAATGTTGAAAATAGACTTAGAAGGATTTAAAGAAATGCCAAATTTCCTGCATCGCATGAGAACCTTTCTAAGATTACCAAAATGATCTGATTGGTTTTTTTAATACACAGTTAAGTCATCAAGATAAATCTGAATAATTTTTTTGATCAAATAGTCAAAAGCTATTTGCATAGATCTTTTGAAAGTGGCACATGCATTAGATAAACCAAAAGGCATACGTTCATAAGTGAAAGTGACCCAACATGTAATAAAAGTGGTTTTATATTTACCTTTCCTTTTTATCTTGATCTTATTGTAACCAGAAAAACAATCATGTAAGGACATCATCTGTGACCTTGCAACTTGCTGCAAAATAATTTCCATATTAGGGAGTGGTATTTTATGCTAGTTCTATTTAATGTGTGAAAATAAATGCATAATCTGATCTGACCAGTCATTTTCCGAACAGGAACCAAATTAGAAACCCACTCAGAATACTTAACAAGGAAAATTATTCCATCTTTCAAGAATTTTTCCAACTCCTTCTGAATAGTTGCTTCTAGTGCAGGGTTAATGGGTCTTTGTTTTTTTCTAACTGGTTTTATGCCCTCCTTGATAGGAATGGCATGTTGCATAAGAATAGGATCAAAACCATGAATATCCTCATAATACCAAGAAAAAACATCTTCAAATTCATGAAGTAACTTAGTGAACTTCAATTTTTATTCATTATAACATTGGGCACCTATCTTAACATTATTTGGACAATCGGGTGTCCCAATTTTCAAGGAAATGGTTTCACCCACTTTCCTCTTTGACTCCTCTTCTTTATGTTTTTCTTTGTTTCCTACATCACTTGATGAAAATAAACTTTATAGAGGAGTCAAGACCTTCATATTTTTTTTATCTTCCATTGATATAATCTCCTTAGGATTATAAGGTTCATTTTGTATGAAAGCATAGATGCTCTCATCACTAGGGAAGACCTGCCATGAATCTACATTCTCAGGGATACGAGTGTTAGGTGATTTATATGTACTAAAAAAGACACTAAACTACCCTCAATTAAACTTTCAACCCGGGGTAAGTAAACTTAGAGTTGTAGCAAAATATATGCCAAAGGTAGAAGGTTGGTAGGAGTGTAGACTAACTAAGGAAAGCAACTATCTAAGGATAATCTACTCAAACAAGCCTATCTAATGAGAAAACCCTACTAAGCAACTTTAAACTAGGTAACCTAAGTACTTTTGGGCCAAGGACTGATGGATAGTTCCTAAGAAAGTGACTAAAAACCCTATTCAAAGAAAACTAGTTCATGACAATAAGCAAAGGTAAACTACTAAGCATACTAAGCAAATGACAAAAGAAAACTTCTTTAACTTGCCAACCTACATTCAATGAGAAACTATCCTATGAAAGCAATTAAATAAGAAAGTACGCAAAAGAACCTATCTAACCTATTAAAGAAAATAGACAAGTAAGAAAAGACACCTAACTAACCTACTAAAGAAAAAGAGCAAGTAAGAAGAAACAACTAAAGCAAATAGGAAAGTAAGCAAAGACTTCTCATTGAACAACTATCTAGCCTAAGAGGCAAGTGGACTAAATGCCTAATGAAAAGCTATTTCTCTTGCGTGAAAGAAAAATTAAATGCTCAATGCAATGCATGAAAGGAAATATATTCTATTGAAAGCAAGAAAAAATAACAACTAAACTTATGAAAACAAGAAACTATCTCTTCTAATCTACGAAAGAAGGAAACTATCTTTAATCTATGAAATACTCAAATGTAATGCTGGTGGTTGTGTGAATGTCTTTGGTGGTTATGGATGATATCTCGATGACACTTGACAACAAAGGATAGTTCTAAGGGTATAAGCTCAATACTAATTTCAATGGCAAAATGAAAGGTGTGAAGTAAACAGTCCAATGAAAACTTAGCCATGATAAAAGTAATGTTAAATACCCCACATATTTATGTATAAACCATTAACATCATAATGAGATCATCATTATCTAACTAAGGGATTTAATTGCATTTTAATCCATGAAAGGAAATTGCGTGAAATAAAACTATACTATGTCTATTTTAATCATTCAAGCTATGATAAGAAAATGAATTAAAAACATAAATTAGATTATGCTTATTAAAAAGTAAATTTTCAATTAACCAACAACTAAGCAAATGAAATCTATCTAAAACTAAGACAAGCAAACTATGATTAAGAACTAGAATTAAATCTATCCATCCATAAAAAATCCCTATCAAATGAAACCCAAATAGAGCTCTGTTTTATTCTAAAAACAACTCTGTTTTAAACTTGATTGTAAGATCATAAATAAAAGTGTAATCTGATATCTAGATGCATATGGGGTTAGTGTAGAGACTTGCAAGTCTATTCCTAGACTACAAAACTAATTCATGCTAACATAATCCATCACACTAACCTGGAAAAGAACAATAAAACAACTAAATCACAGCTAGCTAATTAAAACATAAAACATGCATGTACAAGAAATAAGGGATATCACTCTGATGTAATGTTGAATATACATCGAACATACTCCCCCTGGAATTATGCTTATGTGCTCTTTCTTCAAATATAATGTTCTTTTCTAGGTATGCATATGATAAATATCTCCTCCTAGAATCATGGGAAGCGGAATGACTCCTCTTATGGGTATGTCTCCCCTATCTTCTTTGCAACATGAACAATGTGCTACCATATAACAATCCTTGGACCTATTCATGTATCGAACTCATGCCATCATGAAGCAAAAGATATGTCAACAATGAAATAAAGAATCATGAGAAAAATATCAACCAAGTAAATCTTGTACAAAAATGTATGCTCATCATGCACAACACCTATGTACATCAACCATGTACATCAACATCATACAATGTGCCAAAAGATATCATCCATGGAATGTATCAATCATATGCCTCTATCAATATGCCAACATGTGCATCTACCAATATGCCAACCATGTGCATCCACCAATATGCCAACTGTGTGCATCTACCAATATGCCAACCATATGCATCTACCAATATGTCAACCATGTGCATGCCAACCAATGTATCATATCACTCATGGTATGTCTCCATCATGAACCAAGTATCATAACCATGTGTCAAACAAATACCAATTGTTGTGTTAATCAAGTAATACCAACGGTGTAGTATCATCAAGCATATATCATATATTAGTGTATCAAAACATGTACACCACCATGCACCAATACCACAAAATTATGAATCCCATACATGTATGCCAAATCATCCATAAAACATGTGTCAATCAACCTTCTAGTAGGTGCCTCTACCAGTGTACTAGAAACGTACCAATCATGCATCAACTATAGATCATCAATGATGTACAACATGATCAATTTTACCNATGTCCCAATGTGTAGCCCATCCATATGCTAAATGCATGCATCAAACTTTCCAACAAGTAAGCTTCCAATACATCATCAAGATATATCACATAACCAAGGTGCCATAACTTCACTGTCATAACCAACATTGTTCTTCAACTGAAAAATGCATCAATCCATATTCATGGGTTAGTGCCATGCACCCAAGATTTTATTTTACATCATCACCTTACATAATCCAATGAAAACCTGCAACAAACAGTGTCAGAACCTGCCATAAACCATGTCAGACCCTGCATCACAGAGTTATACCATCATATCAAGCTCCAACCTTTGTGCATAGCCCTTTTCCTTAGGCTTCACCACATATACACATCATGTTGCACAAACAACTCACGTATGTATGTGACCTATACAAGTTCAGACTATGTATGTACGTGACTGATACAACTGTCACCCGTGTATACCTTAGTAGATGACACTTTTGAACTTTCCTTCAATCTTTCATTCTATTCGGGTTGCTCTGTCTTCTTCACCCACTTTTGTAGATGTCCCTGCTCCTCTAAACTTGAGCTCTAAGAATCCATATTTTCAAAGATTTATCCCTTCCTTACTTCATTCCTTCTTCTATCCATGTTATTTGAAGTCCTCATCATGGACTTTCTTCTTGTGTTCCAGCACTCCTGGAATTTGTGTCCAAATCCACTACAGTTGTATCATCTTATGAAATTATAGTGAACAACAATGTGTCCTACTTGATCACATCTCCAACACCTTATGGTGTTATGAAATCTTCCATTATATCTTCTTTCATAAGATCTACATTCAAAATCTTTGTGACCATATTCATTACATGAATAACAATTCCCATGAAAAATACATTCATACCTTTGCTTTGGTGTCCCAAAGATAGCTTCTCGATGTCTTCCTTGCTTTGTTCTTTTGAAATTTTCTTTGCCTTGTGTATATGGTTGCTTTTCAACATTGTCTTCATCCGTTTATGGACTTACCTCATGCTTCTTTGAGTTGCTTGCTTCAACATGTGTAGCTTCTTCTTTGTATCCAAGTCCTTATTTATCACATGGTGATCTTTGACTTTCCAAAATCTCATCCAAGATTCTTGAGCTATTCAATAATTTGTTTGACATCTCTACCTTATTTCTAAGTTCAACAACTTCAACTTCTAACTTATCACATGACTCTTCTTTTTCATTAATTTGATTCTTCAAAAGTTCTTCTACCCTTTTGGCTTCTTCAATTTGGGTCTTGAGATGAAAAATAGTTTCAAAACTTTTACTAATCTCATCATCTACCTTCATATCTTCTTTTTCATTCTTTAGTCTTGTGATCTCTTCTTCCTTTTCTTTCAATTTAGTCTTATTGCTCTTTTCTTGTTCTTTGAGCATTCCCTTTAACTTCAAGATGTACCTTTGACTCCTCCTAAGAAACTTCTTAGTTTTATCTGAAAGATAGTTATAGTGTGTATAAAAATGATCACTTCTATATCTATATAAACCCTCTTCAACTTGTTTTTGAAGTTCTAATAGATATTCTTCTATTCTTTCCATGGGATAATTTCCATCAAGCTTTACACAAATTGTTTCTAGATCATATTCTTCACTTGAGAAACATTCAACATCATCACATTTTGAATCATTGCAATCAAGGGTCTTTGAGAAATATTTACCTTCATTTGAAGTATCATCAAGATCTTCATTTTTGCCAACATTATCACATGATTATTTGCCTTCATTTGAAATGGCTTCAAGATCTTCATTTGTGCTAACATCATCATTTGTTTCTTTGTCTTCATTTGAAATGTTTTCAAGATAACATTTAGAAATAATGCATTCAAGAGTTTTTGGAGATTCTTTAGCTTTAATGATCTTGATGGAGTGGTCTTCAATATCTTCCTTCTCCTTCTTTCTTTGATATGTCTCCTCTATATTTATCCATAGATCCTTGGAAGAAGTGCATTGTCCCATACTCTCTTTTAGGGCTTGAGAGTCCACTAATAATGGTCTTGAGAGCCAATGCATCATTCTTCTTTCCTTCTCTTTGAGCTGCAAAATTTGACTTATTCTTCAATGGAACTGATCCACCAATGGCTGCCTTCCAAATAGTTGCTCCCATTGTCTTCAAATACACTCTCATCTCTATTCTCCAAGTAGAATAGTTTTCCT
>SNQJ01S0033280.1:64961-106980 GCA_010110895.2 Picea sitchensis
GATTTCACCATAAGGGGACCACTTTGGAGTTCATCCATTTGTGCACCTTATCAATTATGATAAGACAATAATGATTCATCTTTGCATCAATCCACCACTACATCATATACATCAACTATGCATCATGTATCAATGACAAATCATTGATCCATCTTCATCATATCAATGACAACTCATTGATCCATCTTTATCTATGCATTCTCATCAAGGAAAATACATATCACATTAAATCAATCATTAATCAATCAATACTTTGGCATCAATCAATCACTTCACATCAATCACTTGACATCAATCACTCACACCTTTGGCATCAACGACAACATGATCCAACAATATCCCCCTTTGGCATTGATTGCAATACCAACATTGATGTCAACACTAATTACCAATTATTGATGTCAACATGTAGATAAGGCATGCTCTATATCAATAGTTAATGTGACTATCTCTCCCAAATGTGACTATATATCCCAATCAGTAATCATTAATCACATCAATGTGACTATCTCTCCCCCTTTGACATCAATGGAAAAGGGCCGTTATCCTCTTGGGGCTGCTCCCCCTACTTGAACTTTCCTTGGGTCTGCTCCCCCTATCTGTGTTCCTTTGATATTCCTCTGAATAATCTCTTCCCTTTTGAGAAATGGATATCACTCTGATGTAATGTTGAAGATACATCGAACATACTCCCCCTGTGACCATTGCTCCCCCTGGAATTATTCTTATGTGCTCTTTCTTCAAATATAGGGTTCTTTTCTAGGTATGCATATGATAAATATCTCCTCCTAGAATCATGGGAAGCGGAATGACTCCCCCTATGGGTATGTCTCCCCTATCTTCTTTGCAATATGAACAATGTGCTACCATATAACGATCCTTGGACCTGTTCATGTATCAAACTCATGCCATCATGAAGAAAAATATATGTCAACAATGAAATAAAGAATCATGAGAAAAATATCAAAAAATTACATCATGTACAAAAATGTGTTCTCATCATGCACAACACCTATGTACATCAATCATGTACATCAACATCATACAATGTGCTAAAAGATATCATCCATGGAATGTATCAATCACATGCCTCTATCAATATGCCAACATGTGCATCTACCAATATGCCAACCATGTGCATCCACCAATATGCCAACCGTGTGCATATACCAATATGCCAACCATGTGCATCTACCAATATGTCAACCATGTGCATTCCAACCAATGTATCATATCACTCATGATATGTCTCCATCATGAACCAAGCACCATAACCATGTATCAAACAAATAGCAATTGTTGTGCTAATCAAGTAATACCAATGGTGTAGTATCATCAAGCATATGCCATATATGAGTGTACCAAAACATGTATACCACCATGCACCAATACCACAAAATTATGAATCCCACACATGTATGCCAAATCCTCCATAAAACATGTGTCAATTAACCTGCTAGTAGGTGCCTCTACCAGTGTACTAGAAATGTACCAATCATGCATCAACTATAGATCATCAATGATGTACAACATGATCAATTTTACCAACCACATGTCCCAATGTGTAGCCCATCCATATGCTAAATCCATGCATCAATCTTTCCAACAAGTAAGCTTCCAATACATCATCAAGATATATCACATAACCAGGGTGCCATAACTTCACTGTCATAACCAACATTGTTCTTCAACTGAAAATTGCATCAATCCATATTCATGGATTAGTTCCATGCACCAAAGATTTTATTTTACATCATCACCTTACATAATCCAATGAAAACATGCAGAAAATAGTGTCAGAACCTGCAATAAACCATGTCAGACCCTGCATCATAGAGTTATACCATCACATCAAGCTGCAACCTCTGTGCATATCCCTTTTCCTTAGGCTTCACCACATATACACATCATGTTGCACACACAACTTGCATATGTACATGACCTATATAAGGTCATCCTACGTATGTATGTGACTGATACCATTGTCACCCACTTATGCCTCAGTAGATGACACTTTTGAACTTTTCTTTAGTCTTTAATTCTATTATGGATGCTCTGTCTTCTTCACCCACTTATGTAGATGTCCCTGCTCCTCAGAACTTGATCTCTGAGAATCCATATTTTCAAAGATGTCTCCCTTCCTTATTTCATTCCTTCTTCTAGCCATCTTATTTGAAGGCCTCATCATGGACTTTCTTCTTGTGTTTCAGCAAACCTGGGATTTGTGGTCAAATCCACTACAACTGTAGCATCTTATGGAATTACAGTGAACAACAATGTGTCCTACTTGATCACATCTCCAACACCTTATGGTGTTATGAAATATTCCATTGTATCTTCTTTCATAAGATCTACATTCAAAATCTTTGTGACCATATTCATTACATGAATAACAATTCCCATGAGAAATACTTTCTTACCTTTGCTTTGGTGTCCCAAAGATAGCTTCTTGATGTCTTCCTTGCTTTGATCTTTTGAAATTTTCTTTGCCTTGTGTATATGGTTGCTTTTCAAAATTGTCTTCATCCTGTGATGGAATTACCTCATTCTTCTTTGAGGTGCTTTCTTCAGCATGTGTAGCTTCTTCTTTGTATCCAAGTCCTGATTTATCACATGGTGATTTTGACTTTCCAAAATATCATCCAAGATTCTTGAGGTATTCAAGAATTTGTTTGACTTCTCTACCTGCTTTCTAAGGTCAAACACTTCAGCTTCTAACTTATCATATGACTCTTCTTTTTCATTAATTTGATTCTTCAAAAGTTCTTCTACCCTTTTGGCTTCTTCAATTTGGGTCTTGAGATGAATAATAGTTTCAAAAATTTTACCGATCTCATCATCTACCTTCATATCTTCTTTTTCATTATTTAGTCTTGTGATCTCTTCTTATTTTTCTTTCAATTTAGTCTTATTGCTCTCTTCTCTTTCTTTGAGCATTCCCTTTAACTTCAAGATGTGCCTTTGATTCCTCCTAAGAAACTTCTTAGTGTTATCCGAAAGATAGTTATAGTGTGTATAAAAATGATCACTTCTATATCTATATAAACCCTCTTCAACTTCTTTTTGAAGTTCTAGTAGATCTTCTTCTATTCTTTCCATGGGATAATTTCCATCAAGATTTACACAAACTGTTTCTAGATCATCTTCTTCACTTGAGAAAAATTCAACATCAACACATTTTGAATCATTGCAATCAAGGGTCTTTCAGAATTATTTACCTTCATTTGAAGTATCTTCAAGATCTTCCTTTTTTCCAACATTATCACATGATTCTTTGCCTTCATTTGAAATGTCTTCAAGATATTCATTTGTGCTAACATGATCATTTGATTCTTTGTCTTCATTTGAAATGTTTTCAAGATCACATTTAGAAATAATGCATTCAAGAGTTTTTGGAGATTATTTACCTTTAATGATATTGATGGAGTGGTCTTCAATATCTTCCGTCTCCTTCTTTCTTTGATATGTCTCCTCTATCTTTAGCCATAGATCCTTGGCGTAAGTGCATTGTCCCATGATATCTTTGATAGGGCTTGAGAGTCCACTAAGAATGGTCTTGAGAGTCCACTAAGAATGGTCCTGAGAGCCAATGCATCATTCTTATTTCCTTCTCTTTAAGCTGCAAACTTTGACTTGTTCTTCAACGGAACTGATCCACCAATGGCTACCTTCCAAATAGTTTCTCCCATTGTCTTCAAATACACTCTCATCTCTATTCTCCAAGTATAATAGTTTTCTTCATCAAGGATTGGTATTTCATCATCCATTTGTGTGTCTATGGATCTCCTTCAATATTGTTAAGGCTTGTAGTGAAGGTCGACTCTGATACCAATTGTTGGACACACCTACCACACTTAAAGGGGGGGCGGGGGTGAATGAGTGTGGGGATCATTTTCCCAAAACTTCCCTCTTACTCAAAACTCATTAGTTACCATTCAAAATTTACTCATTACCCATTCTTGTCATTTCTAACCAGTTAGATGTGAACATATATCAGCAACATAAATCGGCAATATATCATCAACAAGTCATCACCACAAGGAATGCAAAGAACACAAGATGTATGTACAATTTTCTTTTTATTATGGACTACAATCCTTGGGGTTTTTCAACAAAAACTGAATAGAGTACAGCTCTAAAAGAGCACCATCTCTATAATGCAATACTCAGCTTACATCCTTAGCACCAACTGAGATGAGGCAACGATCCTCAACATATATCAATCAACAATAGGTACACGACCTGTTGGTAGTGAAGCATGCGTATGTACGTTCCCTACCAATAGTACAGCCAACGTGTATACATGCCCAAGTAGTACTACAACCTGCATATACCTTCTGACCTATTAGGGTTTATCCTTTTCATCACATGCTCAGATCCTATGCAACCTGCAATCATATTTTCTTCTGTCTCTTACTGTTCAAGATAACCCACATCTAGTCACAACACATCCAAGCTCTCCAATAGTATACTCATGCTCCACAACCAATCAATATGAATTCTATCTCAACAACTAGTATACCATAGCAATCATGTCACCACTGAATCACAAGATTACTGCTCACTCCATCAACCAACATAAATCATATCATAGTAGCTATACCAAGAATTCCCTAAGAATTCACAACACAACATGCAATAGTAACCATCAAGAGAATAATGTAACCATACCCGAGTCTCAGTGACAAATCTAAGTCCATAGAATGAAGATCTAGAACACAGACAACCAGCGTATTGTACACACCCTGTACACATACATCTTACATATACGCACCCTATACACAAACAACCCACATATTGTATGCACCCTCTACACAGACAACTCGCGTATACGCACCCTATACACAGACAACCCGCGTACACCTCAGAAAATAGGGTTTTTCTGTAATTTCGAGAATTTCACTGTCACGATCTCAAACTTTCCAAAACTTCAATGCGTCCATGAGATCCTCCCAATCTCCTCTCTCTCAAAATAGATCTACAAAACATACTCAAGAGATCCACACCAAAGATGCTCTCACAAGAAGCTCTCCATCAATACTCCAAAAGATATTCTCACAAGAAGTTCTCCATTGATCCACAAAAAGGATATCTTACAAGAGACCATTGCTATCCACAAGCGATATCTTACAAGAGAGACCATTGCTATATTATTTATACTTTCACCCTCTAGGTCATTTAACCCATTTCTAGGTCACTTAACCTTCCTTATTTTAGGGTTAACCACTTTCCATAAATAGAAAGTTCTCAATACCTTATCATTTAAATATTCCTTCTTGATTTTGTCACCTTACTTTACCATTTTGATTTTGTCACTTCTCTTTATTGTTAAATAATACACCTTGACTTTTCCACTTTACTTTATCATTTAAATAATTTTACCTTGGCCTTTGAAAGCACTTTGACTTTTTTGACCTTGTGGGCTTCAAGCCTCTTTATATAAAATCCCTTCAATTCTGAAGGCTATAACTCTCAAACCTGTGGAGAGGGACATTCTACATACCACCGAAATGGAATGACAAGAACTATCCATCTAGGATAGTTTCACACCAACAACTTCATTTATCTCATCTCATTATTCCACATACAAGCATGGGTCCTCCAACCATTCTCTATGATAACTCATAACTCAATCCGCAAAGTGTCTTCCCGTGAGGGATTTCACCATAAGGGGACCACTTTGGAGTTCATCCATTTTTGCACCTTATCAATTATGATAAGACAATAATGATTCATCTTTGCATCAATCCACCACTGCATAATATACATCAACTATGCATCATGTATCAATAACAACTCATTGATCCATCTTCATCATATCAATGAAAACTCTTTGATCCATCTATATCTATGCATTATCATCAAGGACAATACATATTACATTACATCAATCATCAATCAATCAATCCTTTGGAATCAATCAATCACTTACACCTTTGGCATCAATGACAACATGATCCAACAACTACCTCTTCAAGCCAATTTATGAGATTAATTTTCCTTAATTTTCAATCCACAAATAATTGATAGAAGATGTGACCTATGTGTGTTCCTCATCTCTCTTTAACTAGACATTGCTTCACTCTCCATGAGAGTCCATAGCCTTGGTGAAGGTTCCTTAGTATCTTTCAAGTGTGTCTCCACTACTAGTGAGCATTCATAGCCTCGACGGGTTTACTTGTACTTCATACACTACAAAGTTCTTTCAACTTGCCTATTTATTTTATATACCCTTAATTATTTGTATATATGTATTTCATATGCAATTGGGTATTCAGGAAGTTGGGTGATACGATAGTTATTTATATTTTCTTTGAAATCTATTCACTTTCATAGCTTAACCTAAGGTCTTCCTACCATCAATCAATTTAGGTGTAATCTATTTTAATGTGAGGTGAGTGGATCTCAAAGAAGATTTCTATAAGAGACCTGCAATTAAGTGTGCTAGGATTATAGGTATGAATTCACGATAACATTGGACTTCCACCAAAAATATAGAAACTCTTCCTACAAGTCATAGAACCTTGTATCAAGGATCAAGTGTGATTCTTTTGGTCATAGACATACATTTAAGAATAACCCAAATGTTATATTTTATTTGTCAAGGATTATTAACCCCTTTCCAAACTTCAAGCAAACAAAATAAAACAGAAAAAAACCTACAAATGTCCAATCTCCAATGGAAAAAATGTAACAATCAAGCAACTTGAAAGTGTGGGAAAAGAAAAACAAAAAGTATAGAAAATTACAAAAACCTATCTAATCGAGATGACCTATAAATTAAATTTCAAAAAAAGATAAGACCTGAATGTATAAACATCCCAACTGGGAAAATATGTAAACCAATATCTTAACATATCATAAGTAAAAAAAAAAATAGAAAGAAGGAACTACATTGTGAGGGATATTTTGAACCGTAAATTTAAACTCTTTTCCCTATTAGATCCTTCAAATGTTTTGCATACATCATTTCCTTTAAATTGTGATTGTGATAGAAACTTTCCCTTTACCAAGCATGAGATGCTAAGCTAACCAAGTCTTTTTATTAAAATCAAATAACACAAAGGAAAGTAAAATAGAAAATCTTGGAGAATCCCAAAAATATAACCTAAACTAATGTATAGTTATGACATCAATTTGAAAACATAAGAGCCACATTGATTAAGTCACTTCTCGAAAGATATTAAAAGAATAAAAATTTATGTGTAACCAAATGTCAAACTCTTTCTTCTTTTTTCTCTCTTCGGATATTCATGCTTCACAATCATAGAAAATTAATTGCACTAAACATTTCACAACCAAGTCCCTATAATCAAAATTTAAAAATGTGACTCAAGAAAAAATGTTTAACGAAAGTAAATATAGCAAGACGATAAATAATGGAGAGAGAAGGAAGTTAAAGTAAACTTTCCTGGATGCATCGTGATGATGGTTCATCTTCAATTTAACATTGACATATCACTCCATAACTTCTTATCTAAATAAACAAAAAGATTTAATTTATTTGTGAAAGAAAACAAACCAAAACTAAACTAATTAATTTATTTTTAAACCTATTCTAAACTAAAATAATTATTAGAAACTACGTGAAATCAAACTTCCAATGTAGCCTTTCATATAACTTCCATCCTAAAATTATATGTAGGACACAAATCAGTAATAGAAATGGGATTAATATAAAATTTGACATAACTAAACATATATCTAACACGTGCATGATAAGAACATCATTATTTACATGAAATCTTGCACGAAAATATTCTTCTAACCAAGCTTCTATTTTATCATGATATTTTATTTGGTGAATACAAAGTTGTTGAAGTAAGAATGTAGATGGATGATATATCATCTAAGGATCATTTAAGATAACCTCAGGTATGTTAGTATTTACAACAAATATCATATTTACATTTTTATTCATTGCGAATTTTTTCAAGAATGATTCTTCCAACCAGATAAAAAATGGATCAACAAAAATAAGTTAGAATTCTGTTAATAAAAGTGAAATATTCCCAGATGGTTAATATAGATGGTAAGACTAATATGGTACTACCTCAAGTACTAGATCTTGTGGAAGACTATAAATGTTGAAACTAATTTTAGAAGACAAATCAAGATAATGAGGCATGATTGTTGATTGAAATTGGAATGCTTCATTCTCTCAACAAGTCCTCCTAAATTGATATACTAAACCATCAAAAAATTGGTATGAATTATTTGGATAATCTTCCACTAATTGATAAGGTAAACCATCAATACTAAAATACCATCCTAATCTGTTGAACAACTAAAAACCTACAGTCAAATATTCAACCAAAACCACACGTAGAAAATGAAGAATGTACAAAAATAATTTTAAGCCAGGTTTATCATCAGAATAAAGAGATGGAAACTTATTCATAGATAATTCTTCCAAACAAGTATCAATTGAGATAGTAAAATCAAATTGAATATTGTTGGATACTTGTGAATAATTGTCATGAATATCACATGCATCATCAAGATCTTGAGTTGCAAGTTTGGAATCATCTTTGGGTATGGACATTCTCTTTACAGAATGGAAATCATTAAGGATCTGGGAGATGAAAAAATGAGAATTTAGTTTAACATTTTCTATACAGGGATTTAACTCATTTTGTATTGTAAAGTATCATTTGGAATTGATATCATGAGACATAACCTTCACCATGGGGTGAACCTTTTCAGGGTCATCAATGTCAAGTGGTTCATCAAAAGTGATTTATTTATCTTCTTCTGTATGAGACAAAGCAGAAGTACAAGTATAATTGAATTCACATGTATGTAATTTTTTAAATTTGTAGATGGAATGATCATATATTATTTTATAATCTTGAACTTTCTTATTTATTCACAATTACTATGATTTATAATAAATTCATTCTTTTTTGAATATGAATTTGTATATGAAGGGACTTGCGAGTGATGAGAGTAATCATCAAGTATATTAGGATATAATGGAAAATAAGTTTCAGAGTTGTTGGAAGCCCTACATGGTTTTTTGCTTTTTCAATTGACAAATGACAATTCATGTAGCTGCCTACGCCTGATCCTGTAATTATTGCTATTTGAAGATGATTTTTTGGTTATAAAAAGGATGTTTTGATTGTTCCTATTATTTTTATTTTGCGTTTTCATACTTCATTCATGACTAAAAGCATGAATGAAGCATTAAAACTTCAAATCATATTGCAATTTAATCTAAGGCTTGGTCCTAAAAGGGTCAATGTGTTTAAACCTCTTTTAATAAATGTTGTTTTGCTTTGAGCTTATCATATACCAATAAAACACTTATTTTAAGTTGTTCTTAAATTGAAAGTTGTATCTTGGATGCTTTTCATACCAAGAATCGATTAGCAAATGGACTATAGGTTTGTTTCATTTAAAATTCATGGTAAATCAAATTTGGTTTAAATTTTCGATATACTTTTGGCTTGTAAAACATGTCTTATCCTAACCTTTGCAACTTGACTTCACTCATTACATTTGATGAACATTAAACATTCCTGGGACTTACTTTTTACTTCATTTCAGTTGTCATTTTGAACCAAAATTTCCCTCATTATGAGCTAGGGTATTGAGTCACGCTCTGTACTCAAAGCATTCATTACCTCAAACACTCGATTTTCATGGATTGAAAACCCCTTATGCTTGCATTATGGTCGCGCTGGGATGACTGCTAGTTTACTCCTTTGTTTTTGGCTTAGACTTCCCTTTGTTGTTACTACCTCTTAAGCCCATAGTGAGTTTTGGTCGCCTTTGTGACTGTCTGTTCAAACCCTTATGGCCCCCCTTCATTTGAATTGAGCCAAATGGATCCCAAAATTTGTTGTTGTATGATGATGTGAGTAATGATCTTAAAATCCAGGGCCGGGTCAAGTTTCTCAAGAATTCCATGGTTTTAACCTACAAGTGGCTAAAGAGTTTTCCCTTACATTTGACGGATGCAGAGCCAAGATGAGCGCTATTCAGATGGACATCACCAAAGAATTCCTGAGTGATGCAACAAGACTCCCCCCTCAGTGGTAAAAAATGGTTTAAAAATTCAAAGTTGGATGAGGTTCCATGGAGTCTGTTCGTCATCTCCAAAAATATTCATTGATGTGACAAAGGTATGTTGATCTGTCTATTGAAGATTAGATGGCATTGTTTATTGGTAGTGTTAAGGCAATTCATTACTTGTGAAGGTAGTTATGGCCTCATTTTCCTTTACCACATAATATTGCTCATGCATTTTATTGGCTATCATTTAAACATGCCATTTTACCTGCTCAGGAGTTTGTATAAAATGTCAAAGAGATACAAAAGGAAGAATTTGGATTCAAGCCTCTTCCATTATGGTTTTATTAAGTTGTTGTTTGTTACCCATTTGAAAGCACTTGGTGATGATTGGGATAGTTTCATAATTCGTAATGGACTTTTTACAGTAGAGCTTGTGGAGACCCCTATGGTGGACAAACCTATGATAGAGAAACCTCTCAGGATCTCAAATGTCAGGCCTGACCTTTGGTATGAAAACCCTCACGAAAGGGCATTGCCCGAACAACCTTTGTGTGAGAAACAAGATGTTAGTCCTAGGGTTTTTAAATAACCTGAGTATGAAAAATTGGTTTGCCCGAATCCCATAGTAAAAAATAGCAACAAACACCCATGCAAACAGCCAAAGAAAAAATAAGAAATAGGTTTTCGCAACAAGAGAGCTGGGCAAATGATTTCAAGGAGCCTATGCAATAGATCAAAAGATCATGTGAGCTCGATCGAATCGATCGAGGCCCATGAGAGCTCTAACTCTGAGATTGAAACATTCCTGGCAGAGGAAGATCTAGATCGTTCTAAATCAGATCTCAGTCAAACATACGATTATGTGAATAACCTCCCACCATGCCTGAGAGACAACAAGGAATTCACAAGAATTCAACTCGGTAAAAGGCCGACAGTGGATAGTGGTAGTGTTTTAACACACAATCACGTGCTTCCTTGGTCGACTGCCCCTACTGTACATTGTGAAGTTTGTTTACATTGGATAGGTCAGTATTACACAGACATCCCATTTCTTCAAGCTAAGATCAAGGCTCTTACGGCTCAAAATGACTCATTAACAAATGAAAAACAGGAACTCAAAGCCAATGCACAAAGTCAAGAAAAACGTTTGAAAAGAACAAGTAACATCATCATAAAAAACGCTGACAGTGTCAAGGCTGTGATCAACTCTGATATTTTGTGATTCGATTTTGTTATTGTTTAAATGATAAGATTGGTTTGTTAATATTTATTTGTTATTTTACTAAATCAAGTTAGATCGATCTTTTATTTTACTAAATCAATTTAGATCGATCTTGTTATTTTACTAAATCAATTTAGATCGATCTTTTATGTTTTGGGATATTTCTTTTATAAATATTGTCCATATTTGATGCTTTATATATTAACAATGTGATCATCTATTCAGCTT
Source organism: Picea sitchensis (assembly GCA_010110895.2). Classification (NCBI taxonomy): domain Eukaryota; kingdom Viridiplantae; phylum Streptophyta; class Pinopsida; order Pinales; family Pinaceae; genus Picea; species Picea sitchensis. The sequence goes on from SNQJ01S0033280.1 coordinate 76,432, forward strand.
AAATGATAGGATTTGTCTTTAAATTTTAGTTGAATGATCAAATGCAATGTTGTTACAATCAGATTTATCTTAATGTAATGGCTTGCGATCATAAGATCACAGGACCTATTCGTATAATCTATTATGTTATTCAATTTCAGTTACCAGTACAGGTTATGAATTTATTTAGAACATTTGCACTATAATTCTATTGCATATTTATATCATAGGCGCGGTAGATGGATGATTTTCATTCATACAAAATCTCATATACATTTCACAAACTGATATCAGGTTAGCTCTTTTACGTTTCTAATTTCTGTCAATTATGAAATTAGTGAAACCAAAAAGTTTAGATTAGCTTTTGATTATCTGTACATTCTGTGTTTCGTAGTCTAGTTAATTCCATATTAGTTTAGAATTGTAAAAGAAAAATAGAAAATATCTTTTATGTGCTTTCTTTATCTCCTTCTTAGAAGCAATCATATTTTACATTGATTTTCGTAAGTTTTGATTAAAACTTGCAGTTTGTAAATGATGTACATAACAAAGATTTGTATATCTTTTTCTTAAGTACACCTATAACAATTACGTTAGATTATATATACATATATATAAATTTTTCAGTAATTAGTTAGTTATTCCTTTATTTCATTTGTTTATTTTAGGATTCTTAGATTGGCTAATGGAGCCATTAAACCCGTCAGAATGAGTTACACCAAAAGGCTTGGGTTACTTAGAAAACCTCAGACTAGACTCATTCTTCCAGTTGATGGATGGTCAATTTCTCCCTCCAACAAATGGCACTAGAAGGAGAGCCTGAATACAATTGATGGCATGTGAAGTCACAAGACTCCTCCCCCACACACCCACTCCCCTATAGTAACAAGGAGTCACTCTGACAACAACGTTACTTCTGAAATAACAACTACCTCAAACGAAAATCTTGATATCCTTGTTGAGCCAGTAACATCAAACCCTCAAGGGACCGACATACAAGAAATTGTCTGTCAGTCACTCTTAAGGACACACGGTGATTTGGCCCGTATCGAACAGCTTGTTAGGCCTCTCAACCAACGTTTAAATTTCTCAGATATCCGAGGAAAAAGTTGAGGGCACTAATCTACATTTAGGATATAATGCCACAGATCCTGACCATACACCTATCCTTGGAGTAGGAGGATCTGGTATTCCACCTTCCCCACCTCACTCATCTCCATCCTCATCGGGAGGAGAATCCTCTGACGAAGGCAGTTCCTCATCTGAACCATATTAGCCTTCAACACCACCTACACCCATGGAAAACCAAAACAATCCTACCAGACCATGGCTCCATCAAGATGTCATGGTTGTACCCAGACCCCAACACCCATTGCCAAAATGGCCAGAGAAATGGTTGCCTAAATTTGATCCAGATACTAAACAATCTGTTGAATATCACATAAAGAAGTTTGTGTTGGCCATTAGACTCTGAAGCGTAGAGAATGAAGATGTATTATGAAGACTCTTCCCTTACATGTTTGAGGGAAATGCCTCCACATGGTATTTTGCCTAGCAGCCTCAGACCATTGTCTCTTGGGACAAATTCAAAACCTGTTTCTTAGAGAAATTTGGAGATGATAAATATCCTGAAATCTTAGTTATGGAACTCTCCAGTCTAAAAATGAACCCTAAGGAGAAAGTAAAATATTTTAACCAAAGGTTTCTTATGCTAAAGAATCGAATTCCCACCGATGCAATGTTTGTTGAAAGTATAATTTGTTGCATATTACACTAAAGCTCTACATAATAATATAGAAATTTGGGTTAAAAGGTCTAAAAAATCTATATTACTGGAAGCCTTTGAGGAGGCAAGACAAATCGAGAAGGATATATTAATCCTGAAAGATAATAATTGAGCTAAAATAGCTTCATCTTCTAAAAAGAAAATTGAAATCCTTATAAGGCCTCCCCAAGCCAAAAAACAACCAGAAACGCTAGATTCAGAAAGTTTGCAAAAGGTTGTCCAAAGATTATTGAATCAAGTCATAGACCTGAAGAGATCGACTGAGGAAGCATCCTCAAGCAAAGGAAGTTTTAAACCTCCTTTTAGAAAACCATTTCCCCCAAACCGGCCAAATCCTACCCCTGAAGGTCTTAATTTTGAAAGCTTACAATACACTTTGACAACTATTCTTGAAGCACATGATAAATCTGCCCCTCTTGAGATTTTTGAAGGCATAGCTAAAGAAGAAGTAGCTGAAGAAGAGGAGTCATCTCCCAATATCTTTGTACATTTTTTCGATAGTATTTTCTAAGAAAACTTTGAAACTGTCCATCCTTACAATACAAGGAGCAAAACACAGAGTAAACAGTCTTCCGAAATGAATAATAATATGCCTCCAAAACAGCCTAAACAAGTTGAAATAAAACTGAGTTTAGCAGCTCCAGTTTTAGAATATGACTTGATTGAAGATCTAAAGAAACTAAGATCTAATATTTATGTCTATGACCTTCTGAAATTTCCTTTAATTCTGCAAAAAAATGCTCCAAAATATCACAAAAAACAACAAGAACAACGATTCTAGCAGCAAGAAAACTGCAGAAATCATTTCTAAAATAGAAAAAAAGATCCCTACTAAAACCACAAATGAACTTCCTGATAAAAGGGATTCAACTGAAAAAATTGTATCAAATGTAAATAAAATTATGTTAGGGACAACTGCAAAAAATCAACAGAATTCTATTGTTGCCACTCGTAAAAATGTCCCATCTTTCTTATTAACGTTTGAAATTTTCAATAGAAATGTACATAACTGTATGGTGGATTTATGCACATCGTCAAATATTATGCCTTTATCTGTATGCCAAAAAATTAACGCAGAAGTTCAACCTTCTAGTCTTAAGATCATTCAGCTCGACTGAACGAACGTTAAGGTAATCGGTGAACTCACAAATGTGTTGGTTAGGATATCTTCCAATCCTATGGTTCACCAAATAATTGACATCATTGTTGTTGACATACCTGAAGTCTATGGTTTTTTCTTGAGCAGAGATTGGTCCGAACAGTTGCATGGGTATTTCACAATAGATTGGTCTCATTTGTGGCTGTTGGAAAACAAACAACCAAATAGAATTAGTATAAACCATGAACATTATCTAAATCATACTGTGACGGATCTGAATGATCCAAATGAGCCTTTTATTGCATCCACTAATTCGCTAGAAATGTAGGGAATGAACAATTTTTTTGGTAACTTCATGACCGAAACTTCTGCCATCACCAATCCAGAGCAACAATCAGAGCTCATGACCTGTACTCAATCATCATCTTTTCCGAATGTTCCAAACACTGCTAACGAAGCTTAGATATGCTCAATTTACTTCGATGGATCCAAGTCCAAAGAAGGAGCCAGCGCAATATGTGTACTCATCGATCTTGAAGGTAATAAAACTTTCATTTCCTGTCGATTGGAGTTCGAGTGAACTAATAATACAACCGAATACGAAGCACTTCTGCAAGGGATTAGGAAAGTGGTGGATATGAACGTAAGCAATTTAATGGTTTTTGGTGATTCAGAAATTGTGCTCAGGTAGGTAAGAAATTCCATACATTGCCTATCATCACATCTCAAAATTTATCAAACCGAGGTATGGAGTTTGATACAAAATTTTTCAGCATTTAACATCAATTCCATTCCTAGACTAAGTAATGTTGAGGCTGATTTATTGGCTAATGTCACTTCTAAACTTTTTCCTGCAAAAGGTCTCTCTCTGAATGCATTTTCAATCGAATTATTGTTCAGGTCGTCGATCCCAGATAACATCACCAACTAGAGAGTGTTCAACGATGACCAACAAATCATCAACTTTTTGCATATGGAGGACACTTTCGAAGGTGCAATTATCGATGAAGGAAATCACGATGAAAACCTCCATAAATTCATGGTAAAATCAGATCCTAGACCTCCTGAATCAACGTCTAATCTGGTAAAATTTATTCCCAGATCCATTGTAAGACTAGATAAGTTCTATGATTTGTATGATAGATTTAGAGGGTCGGTCAATTGTAAAACGAATAGTTCTTCCTTGACTTATGAAATGGTAAATCTAGGGACTAAAGATAACCCTCAAAATATCAATTTAGGAATGGGATGCTCTGAGCAAGAATGATCTGCCTTCATAAAATTATTTAAAGAATTCAAGGACGTTTTTGCTTGGACATATGATGATCTGAAAACATTCGATCCTAATACAATACAACATGTCATCCCTATAAAACCACAAACTCAGTCGTTTCAACAAAATTTAAGAAAGATGCACCCCAAATTGGAACCCATTGTCATTAAAGAACTAAATAAATTATTAAATGTAAAGATAATTTTTCTAGTGAGACACACACAATGGGTATTTAATCCAGTCCATGTTAGGAAGAAAAATGGTGAAATTTGGCTCTGTGTCGACTTTCGTAACCTCAATCGAGTGTCAGACAAAGATAATTATCCCATTCCTCCAATGGAACAAATACTTCAACAATTTTCCGGTTCTGAAAGACTATCTTTATTAGATGGTTTGTCTAGATACAACCAAGTCCTCATGTCTCCCTCGAACCAACTTAAAACCACTTTTTGTACCCCGTGGGGTACTTATGCCTACAGAAAGATGCCTTTAGGGCTCATAAATGTCGGGGCCACTTTCAAGAGAGCAATGGACATTGCTTTCTGTGGCCTCCTAAATCAATCAGTAGTGGTCTATCTCGATGATGTAACTGTTTTTTCTAAAAACAAGAAAGACCATTTATCTCACCTTAGGGTTGTTCTAGAACATTGCTGCAAGTATGGCATATCTATCAACCCTAAGAAATCAGTCTTTGTAGTTGAACAAGGAAAATTACTTGGGTTCATAGTGTCCAAATATGGAATGATTATCAATCCTGAAAGAACCCAAGATATTGCTAGACTCTCCCCTCCCTCTTCCAAGAAATCCATGCAGTGATTTTTAGGCAAGATTAACTTTGTTAGAAGGTTCGTCCCAAGTTTCTCAGAAATGGTAAGGCCCTTGCAAAATTTAATCAAAAAATATATTCAGTATCGTTGGGGAACACAGGAAAATCAAGATTTTGATTCCATCAAGAAATCCATAGTGGAAGCCCCTTCCTTGATGAGTCCTTATTTCTCGCAAGATTTCACTCTTTACACTTTCACCTCCAACTGGTCTTATGCTGTTGTTTTGACCCAAAAGAACGTTGAAAGCAATGAAATCCCCATTTCCTTCATGAGCTCATCTTTCAAAGGGGTTGAGATGAATTACCTGGCTCTAGATCAATAGGCTTATGTTGTTTTTAAAGCAGTGAAACACTTTCGATCTTATCTATTGAAATCCAGAACTAAAGTCATTGTGCCTTATCCTGTTGTTAGAAACTTGTTAGTACAAAAGGAATTGGGTGAAAAATGGGAAAACTGGATGACATCGTTACAAGAGTATGACCTCGAAATAACCCCTGCACAAAATGTCAGAGGTGAAGGCCTATGCAAATTAGTGGTTGATTCAGTTGAAGAACAACAGAGTCAAATTAATGACTCAACTGTAAATCAAAATAATAACAATCAGATATGTTGTACACAAGTTGTTGCTAATTCTTGGTTTGATGATATTAATTTTTATTTAACACATGGTTATTCTCCTCGCCATCTAGATCCAAAAAAGAGAAGGGCATTAAGACTAAAATCTTCACCTTTCCAGTTGGTGAATGACATATTATTCCATAAGAATTTTGATAGTGTCCTCATGCGTTGTTTGGAAAGAGATGAAGTAGAGAAAGTATTATCTGACCTTCATGCAGGTGAAGTTGGTGGGCACTTTGGTGGAGACACCATTGCTCACAAGGTATTAAGAGTTGGGTACTATTGGCCCATGTTGTTCAAATATTCCCATGCATTATGTCGAAAATGTGTAATCTGCCAAAACGTTGTTGGACGAGTAAAAAATGCATCATTTCCTTTGCAACCCGTTTTGGTGGATTCACCTTTTTAGAAATGGGGTCTTGATGTAAGGTAGTTAGAGAGGTAGTGGGGGGGCCCAAAGGGCCCATAGTGATAATAGTGGAGGCCATTCAATGTAAGATGGACTAGGTCCACTATATTATTAAATAAGACCCACTATGGTAGTTAGATATAATAAATGGGTAATTAGATATAATAAATGTAAGAGGACTTCTTAGAAGGTTCTACTTCTAGAAGATTCCTCCTTTAGAATGTTTTTAGGTGATGGTAGCACTATATAAAGGGGTTCAAGCAATGTAATGGGATATGAAGAGAAGTATTGTATTTGGAGCAGTAGCTCAATAGGAGGATGCCCACTCGAAGAGGCAAGTGAACAGGAGAGGATCCCTTCCATAAAAGGATCCATTGTATGGTGTTTCCCTACCTCAAGGTTTTGATATAATAAAATGGTGGTTTTGCATATTTTTCTTGTATATCTATTGTGGTGCTTTTGTATTCAATCTTTGGTTCTTAACACTTGACATCATAGGACCAATTAATCCCACTTCTTCACAGCAACATAAATACATCATTACAACAACGGATTATTTTACCAGATGGTCCGAGGTTTCACCACTAAAAGTGGTGAACACTGATCAGATAATATCTTTTCTCAACTCGAATATCATTACTAGATTCGACATTCCCAAATGTTTGGTCTTCGATAATGCTTCTTACTTTTCATCCCTCGACATGAGTGATTTTTCCTTAGAAAAAGGGATCGAATTGAAGTATTATTCCAGCTATTTCCCCCAAGGAAATGGCCTGGAAGAATCAACGAATAAAATCTGATAAAAATCGTCAAGAGGACAGTTTCTGAAAATCACAAAAATTGGCACAACGCGCTTTTTAACGCACTCTGGGCTGACAGGGTGACACTGAAAACTTCTATTAGTAACTCCCCTTTCTTCCTTATCTACGGAAGAGAACAATTCTCCCTTCTCATGTTCTTCTTCCTTCTCTGCAATTATTGCAGAAAGTTCAAGAAGAGGAATTCCCTTCTCTTGAAAGTCGAATTAACGCCTTGTTGAAACTAGAAGAAGTTAGAACACAAGCAAAGGAGAGGTTGGATCAACATTAGCAGATTGTCAAGGGCTAGTTTGATTCAACCTCTACTTTAGATAGAACTTCGAGGTAGGAGACCTGGTTCTCAAATGGGATAAACCTCACGAAGGGAAAGGGGAGCATACTAAGTTCCAGAACTTGTGGTTGGGACCTTTCGTAATTGTTGAGAAATTAGGTCCTAGCTCTTTTCATTTACACAACTTGGAGGGATAGACAGACACCTTCTCGAATAATGGCCAAGCTATCAAAAGGTATTTTTCTTAATGTTTCCAAATCCACCTTTGTACATAATTTTTTTGTTTTGATTTATTTTTGTTTTCTGGTTTTTTGTTCTTTTCATTTTGTTTGTTTTCGCTGCTTTCTGGTTAAATTTATGTCCGTGTCACCTTTTAGTTGGTGAATGGAACCAAAATGCCTCATCTTTAAGCAACGGTCAAGGTCTGTCAGAGCATCAATGCTGTAATTTCCTGAAACACAAACTAGCTAAAGAAGTTTTTTTGTTCAGAATAGGTTTCACTTTATAATTATGAGTAGACACGACTGTCATTAAAATCTCTTTACGTTGTCCCTAATTTTAAAGAAATCAACTCAAAGTATGCCTTCCTATCCTCGAAGAATTAATTTCAATCAGAAAATCAATTTCAGATCATAATGAAAGTTATCGATCGAAAGACATAAAGGCTGCAAAATATCAAGTAGTCTGAAAACTGAAATTTTCAAGCATCACCCCGCTCTTCTGAATATCATCAAATTTATATCAGATTGTAAATAATTTCTCGAGAGTTGTGGGAAGTGTTGTAAACCCGCCGAGACACTGAACAAGTATGTTGGCAGCGGGTAAATGCATGCATGATGCCAAGACACCTTCGTCGGGGTACTAAATAGACCCGTTGGTAGTGAAGCAATGTCGGGTTCAAGAAGATTATCAGGTATAAATTTTGATATTTTCCCTTCATGTTGAATTGAATTTTCTTGGATAGGGTAGAGGTGTCAGAGTAAAGTAATTGACATCCCTGTCGAGGCTATAGACGCCTACTAGAAGTAGTGGCCCTATCAACAGTATTGGAGCCATTGGCTTAAAATATCAGTGCTCTTGTAATTAAAATCTGTCACCAGATATTATTTAAACAGGAAGATATTTGAAGATGGACTGTGTAATGGTTGTTGGAATTTGATTAAGATGCTTGGTGTCCTTCAAATCCTCTTTGATGTGTAACCATTCTAAATAGTCCTAACATGAACTCATCGGTGATGTAGAGATAACTGTTTCTCCCAGTGAGTCGCCATTGTTGGCATCCCTACATGATCTTTTTCTTTTTCAAGTGACAAATGGCAATCCCTGTAGCTGCCTATGCCTGATCCTGTAAATATTTCTATTTGAAGATGAATTTTTGGTTATAAAAAGGATGTTTGGATTGTTCCTATTATTTTTATTTTGCATTTTCATACTTCATTCATGACTGAAAGCATGAATGAAGCATTCAAACTTCAAATCGTATTGCAATTTAATATAAGGCTTGGTCCTAAAAGGGTCAATGTGTTTAAACCTCTTTCAATGAATGTTTTTTTCTTTGAGCTTATCATATACCAATAAAACACTTATTTTAAGTTGTTCTTAAATTGAAAGTTATATCTTGGATGCTTTGCATACCAAGAATCGATTGGCAAATGGACTATAGGTTTGTTTCATTTAAAATTCATGGTAAATCGAATTTGGTTTAAATTTTCGATATACTTTTGTCTTGTAAAACATGTCTTCTCCTAACCTTTGCAACTCGACTTCACTCATTACATTTGATGAACATTAAACACTCTTGGGACTTACCCTGTACTTCGTTTCAGTTGTAATTTTGAACCAACAGTTCCCTCATTACGATCTAGGGTCTTGATTCACACTCTGTACTCAAAGCATTCATTACCTGAAACGCTCGATTTTCATGGCTTGAAAACCCCTTATGCTTGCATTATGGTCACGCTGGGATGATTGCTAGTTTAGTCCTTTGTTTTTGGCTTAGACTTTCCTCTATTGTTGCTACCTATTAATACCATAGTGAGTTATGGTCGCCTTTGTGACTGTTTGTTCAAACCATTATGGCCCTGTCATTCGAATTGAGCCAAATGGCTCCCAAACTTTGTTGTTGTATGATGATGCGAGTGATGATCTTAAAAGCCAGGGTTGGGTCAAGTTTCTCAAGAAATTCCAGGGTTTTAACTTACAAGTGGTCAAAGAGTTTTCCCTTACATTTGATGGATGCAGAGCCAAGATGGGTGATATTCGGATGGACATCACTAAAGAATTTATGAGTGAGGCAATAGGACTCCCCCTCAATGGTAAAAAATGGTTTAAAAATTCAAAGTTGGATGAGGTTCCATGTAGTATATTAGTCACCTCCATAAATATTCATTACTATGACAAAGGTATGCCAATCTCTCGGTTGAATATTAGATGGCATGGTATATTGGTAGTGTTAATGCAATTCATTACTTGTGAAGGTCGTTATGGCCTCATTTTCCTTTACCACATAAGATTGCTCATGCATTTTATTGGCTATCATTTAAACATGCCATTTTACCTGTTAAGGAGTTTGTATAAAATGTCAAAGAGATACAAAAGGCAGAATTTGGATTCAATCCTCTTCCATTATGGTTTGATTAAGTTGTTGTTAGTTCATCATTTGAAAGCACTTGGTGATGATTGGGCTAGTTTCATAATTCGTAATGGATTTCTTACATTAGATCCTGTGGAGACCCCTGTGGTGAACAAACCTATGATAGAGAAACCTCTCGGGCTCTCAAATGTCAGGCCTAACCTTTGGTATGAAAACCCTCGTGAAAGGGCATTGCCCGAACAACCTTTGTGTGAGAAACAGGATGCTAGTCCTAGGGTTTTTAAGGAACCTGAGTATGAAAAATTGGTTTTCCTGAATCCCATTGTAAAAAATTGCAACAAACACCCACGCAAACAGCCAAAGAAAAATCAAGAAATAGGTTTGCGCAAGAAGAGAGTTGGGTGACTGATTCGAGGAGCCTACATAATAGATCAAAAGCTCATGTGAGCTCGATCAAATCGATCAAGGTCCATGAGAGCTCTGACTCTAAGATTGGAAAATTCCTAGCAGAGGAAGATCTAGATCGTTCTAAATCATATCTCAGTCAAACATATGATTATGTGAATAACCTCCCACCATGCCTGAGAGACAACAAGGAATTCACAGGAATTCAACTCGGTAAAAGGCCGACAATGGATAGTGGTAGTGTTTTAACACACAGTCACACGCTTCCTCGGTCGACTGCCCCTATTGTACATTGTGAAGTTTGTTTACACTGGATAGGTCAGTATTACACAAACATCCCAGTTCTGCAAGCTAAGATCAAGGCTCTTACGGCTCAAAATGAGTCATTAACAAATGAAAACCGTGAACTCAAAGCCAATGCACAAAGTCAAGCAAAACATTTGAAAAGAATAGGTAACATCATCATAAAAAACGTTAACAGTGTTAAGGCTTTGATCAACTCTGAGATTTTGTGATTCGATTTTGTTACTGTTTAAATGGTAAGATTGGTTTGTTATGCTTTATTTGTTATTTTACTAAATCAATTTAGATCAACTTGGATTTCTAATATTAATAATAAGACTGGCTACATAATCGAGAGATTCTGTAGCCAAGCCAATTCTCATACAAAATTTAGAATATGTTAGTTGAATAAACATCTAATTTGCTTATTTCATTTTTCTTTCAGGATAGGATGTATATTTTGGTGATCTTATAAGATGGATCATGCTGGGCTTAGTGGATTAGATATCTATTTTTGTTTATTTTGTAATTAGGATAAAAACTTTCATGGATTTTGAAAGATATAGTAGATTATGAGAGGCTTTAGGCCTCCTATATTTGTAAGTTTCGGATACTTTTGAGATTTGCTCCTATCTTAGAAGATAGGAGGTTTAGCTTTCATAAACCTTTTAAATACTCCATATTTTGTAATGAAAATCATCTTGGCCTGGGGCAGAAGATGGATGATTGATTCACAGACTTAATGGAACAACAATATGCATTTTGGCTTTAGCCTTTTGTAAATGATGTTTTCATTTATGTTTTGTTTATCCTGATATGCTAATAGGTCTGATAGATTTAGACTTAACGATCTATTATGTTTTGGGATATTTCTTTTATAAATATCGTCCATATTTGATGCTTTAGATATTAACAATGTGATCATCTATTCATCTTAAATGATAGGATTTCTCTTTAAATTTTAGTTGAATGATCAAATGCAATGTTGTTACAATCAAATTTATCTTAATGTAATCGCTTGCGATCATAAGATCACAGGACCTATTCGCATCATCTATTCTGTTATTAAATTTCAGTTACCAGTATAGGTTATGAATTTATTTAGAACATTTGCACTATAAGTCTATTGCAGATTTATCTCATAGGTGTGGTAGCTGGATGCTTTTCATTCATACAGAATCTCAGATACATTTCACAAACTGATATCAGGTTAGCTCTTTTGCGTTTCTAATTTCTATCAATTATGCAGTTAGTGAAACCATAAAGTTTAGATTAGCTTTTGATTATCTATACATTTTGTGTTTCGTAGTCTAGTTAATTCCATATTAGTTTAGATTTGTAAAAGAAAAACAAAAAATATCTTTTATGTGTTTTCTTTATCTGCTTCTTAGAAACAATCATATTTTACATTGATTTTCGTAAGTTTCGATTAAAACTTGCAGTTTGTAAATGATGTACATAAATGATATTTGTATATCTTTTGCTTAAATACACCTATAATAGTTGCGTTAGATTATATATACATATATATGAAGTTTTCAGTAATTAGTCAGTTATTCCTTTCTTTCATTTGTTTCTTTTAGGATTCTTAGATTGGCTTACGGAGCCATTAAACCCATCAGAACGAGTTACACCAAATGGCTTGGGTTACTTAGACAACCCCGGACCGGACTTATTCTTCCAGTTGACGGATAGTCAATTTCGCCCGCCAACAAGAGCATATATGATTAAACATTTATTTTTTAGTTAAATGAACATCAATAGCAGGGTTTAATTCAGGTCATGTTCAATTTAACACAACTAGTGCTAACAGAGAACTCATCATTATCTACAACAATTTCAAAGGTGACATCAATCTCTTTTGACATATTATTACATACCTGAGATTTTGTATCATCATATTCTAGCTTGCGTGATTGAAAAACATTCTCAATTTTATCAGTAAATTCAAAAGAATCAACCTCAATAACTTATATGATATGCATATTATGAAAAGAATGATCTTCATTGTGATCATAAATTTTGTCTCTGTATAAAAGCAAGAGAGAAAATATAGAGAAATTGCTCAAATAAATCTTTAGTGGAAGGTTTATTGTCAAGGTGAAATCTAAAACAAATCGATTTAAATCTGAGAAGAAAATCTTCCACAGACTCACCTTCATACTTACCCAAATTTTCCAATTACAAACATAGTTCTTCATAGTCTTGATCCTTGTGGGAAACATAAAATGTCTGCATGTATTGTTTCCATGAGTGTATTGATTTAATCGGTAACACTTGGAACTAACTTCTGATTCTTCCTCTTAAGGTAATAGTAAAAATTTTGTAGATGACACTCTCATTAGTTATATCCAAATTATTGCAAATCCAATTAAACTGAGAAATATTACAAAAAACAGAAATCTCACCTTTTCCATTAAAGCTTAAATTTTGCAAGAGATAGGTTGTCTCTCTAGAAATACTCTCGGTTGGCCTAGGCAGTCTGAAATCATGTTCGAGAACAGTGATAGGAGCCATTTCAAAATGAATAAATTCGAAGAAAAAGATTAAAAAGGACTTACTTGATGGATCTCCCTTCTTCTAGCACCAATTGTTGAGAGACGGGAAAATTGTCTCCTGCAACAGGGGACAGTTACCCAATCACGAGCCTCGATTAGGCAAGTTTTAGTTTGGAATGAAAGTTTCTAACTGATTTAGTGGGCTCGATTTTTCATTTGATAAGTTTTCTCTTTGAAAAGAGACTTAATCATTTACGCTCTTGATCTAAATGATCCTAAACTTGCAGAAAATAAATATTAATTATTGATTCTATCTCATGAATGAAAGAAAAGATAAAATGTATTGATGAAAAAGATGGATTCTCAAAATATTTAGGAAAAATTCCTCACTCCCATAATAATTAAAACACACAAACAATTTATCTAAGAATAAACATAGATTATTAGCATCTATACTTCAATGATAACCCAAAATAATCAAATGTAAGGAAAACAACTTATATGAATGAGTTATCAATTTCATCAATTTATCAACGACCCTTAACAAAGAATTGAATGGCTATGAAATAAATCTCAGAAGGCTAATATATATCAAGCATAAGTGGCAAACATGAGATAAAGAATTATCTTAGCTTTATCACCGTTTCAATAATGTATAGTTATGAAATCATAAAAATAATCATTCATATAAACAATTAATTTCAAACATGATATAAGAGGTAAAATAATGGATCAATAATAATTGAAAGAAATAAAACTCAACAACATTAAACAAGAATGTAAATGTTAACCACCTTTTTTCATTTCAACTCAAAAGATAATATCTATTTTTCTTGAATATTAAAACTAGAATTCGCTGAGAATAATAAACTCTAATTAAAAATCATGAAAGAATTCCAAACGAAAGACATATATAATAAAAGTTCTTTGTATAAGAATATAAAATATCCTCCTGCATACATGACTCTTTTGTCGAGAAAAACCTAATTGTATCAAGCCAGAAGAATTTCTCTTTTATATATTAAGAGTTCCTCATTGTTTTACGTTTCTATCCTTAGATCTGTCTTCATGGGATTTATTCTATTTTGATGGTGTTCCTTCAGGAAAGAAATCTTCTCCTTATGTTGTTGACACGTCCTCAGAGATTTTATGGCGTAGAACCCTTGGATTCAGTGGCAACTTTCTGTAATTCCGTGATCTGGTGATGTGGCTGTAGTCTGGTGCTTTCTGGTTAATGTGTGTAACTTTTCTTTATACCTGCGCCTCAAAATGAGTATCGATTAGTACATACTTTAAGCGTATTTTGACACGTGGAGGCATAAGAACATGAAATTCGTTCTAAAACCTATAATCAAGAATGTATACAATAAAGCCAAAGTATCGCAAGAACGTGCAAATTGGAGTTTTATTTAGGTTTACATAAGTTTTATTTGGGGTTTACCTAAGTTTAACTTTGGGATTTTCATATAACTTGTTTAAACTTTATGGGGAAACTAACCTTTTTTGCAAAATTAGTGTTGATTTTGTAACTTATAAAGAGGTTAGCACCATAATATTTATACACAATCCCAAAAAAGGAATCCAAATGTAACAATGTACACAATGTAAAACTTTAGATCAGAACCATGCACAAAATATGAGCAAAATATGAGGAGATATGATATTTTGCTTAAATGGAACATTGTCAGCTCGCCTCTACTCATTGAATTGTATTTTTCTAAGGCACGTATCAACCTATGTATGAATAAGCTTTTAATTTTGTTGTTTCAATGCGTCAAAGAATAAAAATTATGAACATAATATGATTTTTAATGAAATTTTAATGATTGCAAAATTTGTTGTTTTATTCAAATTTAAAACCGTCAGCTCGCTTCAATTCTTAGACATATACTCTTTGAAGGTACGGATTAACCATATTAAAACTTGGTTAAGTAGTTAAATTATTTAAATCCACCAAAGTACTTAACTAATGTATTTATGCATCGGAGACCAAAACCTTGTGAAATTGTCAGAACACTATGTTGATCTTTTTTTTGTAAATCAAGGCATGGAATTAACTTGAATAAGTTTAGATGACCACACAAACCATGTTGAATGAATAGAGGATGAAGAAAATCAAACATCACAATTATGATGTGAAAATCAATCATCGAAATCATAATCTCATTCCCATAAAGATAAACCCAAAAGAAACTAGGATACGAGAAACTGAACATGAAATAAAGGAAATCATTAAAACATTCTTTCAAATCAAGCCAGACAAAACCAAAAGAAAAAAGAAAGCATTGTTTTCTAAAATTCAAATGGGTGCCCCTTTATTTTTGAAAAAATTAAGAAGGTTTGTTGAGGGCTCAACATAGGAGAGGGGCAATGTAACATCTCCAATATAATCCCTATTTTAATTAATGCATAATGTATATATGAATGTGGCGATGGACAAGAAATGTAATATACAAAATGTCTTTCCTGAATTTTAATAAATATAATGTGATACTAGCTGCTAGGGATATGGACAGATATGGGGGTTGATTAATCCAAAAGAAAATGGGGAATTCATATGGAGTGTCTAAGAAGGGTCCAAGGGGGGAATTATTTATGGGTATTAATTCAAACCTATATTTATGAATTTTATTATCATTTGGGGACAATCTTTTATTTTTTGTTTGAGTGTATGAGAGCCCAATCATTAAACTCATGTAAGAGGGTGTGGTGAGATTCTCCCCCCGCGGACAAGTTGAGTTCCCCTCACTTGGGTTTCCTACAAGTGATATAGCCTCTAACAAATGGACACTAACATCCTCCTAGCTAACTATTATATTTTCTTGCGGGAGGGTTGAGAGAAAAGGAGAAGAGGTATGTGTATGTGATTTTTGATGTTTGTCCTCGCTGCTCCAATGGTTGAGCTCCAATCCAAGAAACTCCCTCACGAAGTCAAACCTACAAGAACAAATAAACTTTATGCTACTACTATCTATGATTAGGTAATAGAAACCCTACCTATTGATAACAAGAAATGAACAAGAAATTCTAAGAGAAATAGACCAAGTTATTTTATTCAATGAAAAGCAAGAAGTTTACAACCTAATGATGTTGCAATCCTCCAAGCTTCCTTCTCCATCCCTTGAACATGAATCTAACTCAACCTATTCACATAAACACAGATTTTTTTCTCCTTGACAAGATCATAAGTTTGATATGTTTTTCTTCCATCCCCTCTCACTCTAAAATGCCCTGGTTATATAGATGCAGAAAGGGATAACCATTAGGATAAACGAGGAGTGTAGTTGAAGATAAGTTGGATTAGGTTAGGATTTGAGTTATCTTCATGGTTATTCTTACTCCAAGATAGTATGGAAGAAGGATCAAATAATATCTTGATGCAAACAAGAAAAAAACCTAGAACCATCCATAACTCCCTCGAAGATTTTCCCTAGATTCATGGGAGTTGATCAAATCTACCTGGACGCTCCCCCAAATAGGTGTACAGGGTGTCCAGGATGCTCCAATAAAACTGGAATAGGAGTATGGATGCTCCCCCTGCATGGAGAGGGGGCATCCATGGTCAAACATATCCAAGACTGAGTAAAAAAGGTCAAATTGTCAGGGTTTGAAGGTATTTTCCTCTTCTTGGTGTTCAAGGGGATGTAACAGATCATTCATGCATGGTGCTGAGGTGGAGACACTTAGGAAAATCATGACAAGTAAGATAAAACAATTAGCATAATGAACCATGGAATTTGTGACACTTGTGACACTGAGTCGAGTGAAGTGCGACACTTAGAAAAGTGCAATACGACACTTACGACACTTAGCAAAGTGTGACAAAATGTGTATAACAGATGCCCCCCAAAGTGTGAGATAAGAGGAGAAAAACAATGGCTGAAACACTTTGTAATAATGTAGAATCAAGGGATTGAAATCAAAAGACATGTCAGAAAAGCAAGAAAACATCCATCAATATACAAATATCATCCTCGAGGTAGGCATACCCATACTCATAATAATATAAAGCATGGTCACCAACCAATACACTTCGGATCCATGAAAGTACTGACTAAGGGTATGGCCACCAAACATACAATGTGGATCCATACCTCCATGACTCGATCAAAATGTTTCCATATTAAAAATGATCATATTCGACTCCTCTATAACCATATCTCCAATGGTTGACTTGGACAACTCTATAGAACTTTGAGGGTTGACATAGCACAAGGAACTTGTGCCAAATATTCAACCATGTTGTAGTTTTTGGAAGAACAAGAATTTGGATTAAATGGCACTTTCTAAATTATGCTCTTAGGTGGGTGCAACACTGTATCATAGGTTGGCTTCTCAATTTGAAGAGGATTGGAAGATGGAGGAAAAGTGGATAAGTAAGGATGATCGACAACCTTTCCTTTAGTTTGATAACATGGAGAAGTGTCATAAGTATTCACTCAAGTTGTCACATTAACCGCTTTAAACATGTACACCTCATAGGTGCTTGTGGAAGCATCCCCATGGTGGGAATGACCTGTGTTACCCCTTACGAAGGGGCAGGATTTTGTGCAACCATATTTTGCTGCTAAATCGGTTGGGAAGCACCCTTCAAAAATTTAGCGAAAACCTCACGATGAGGGAAATATTTCATGTAGTGGTAATCCTCACAAATCATACAAGGAAACGTAGGCTTCCTAGTCAGTTGAGTATCAACAGTCTTTGTATTATCCTGCTGGTTAGAAGATTTCTTGGATTTACCCTTGTTGTTCCTCTTACCTCTTGGTTGTTGAGATGAATAGGATTGGACCGCATTAATCTTGGAGGTTTGAGAAAGAGTGGAAGTAGTCTTGGCATCCGAAATAGAACTTGGTTCCAGAGTAGGTTTTGTTGGATCGTACGACGGACGAGGAGCGTTAGAGATTAGATCGTAAAGTGTGTCGGACTGGGAGTAGACCAAGTCCAAATACTATGCACGACTGACAGTTTTCTCCTCAGTAACAATGTTTCCCATAGAAACATCATGAGCGATGGGAGGAAAGAGAGACTTTGTAAACCAATCCATGAGGAGTTGGTCTAGGATGGGATCTTTAATCAACCGTCTTAGTTGTCTCCACTCATTAATATGATCATATATATGGGTGGAAGAGGATTTCCATAGTGAGGTAAAAATATTTGTGTCAGTATCATACTGTATAGGCAACTGAAAGTGCATCAGAAAAACCATGGAAAGATAATTAAAGTCGACAAAGGAGTTATGCAACAACTCAATATACCATTTCACTATGTCACCTGTAAGTGTTCTTTGAAAAATTATAAGAAGGATGGAAACGCCCATCAAAGAGTTAGAAGAAAATCATAAATGGAAAGTCATAACATGATTGTTAGGATCTTCCCCAATTTTTCCGTCGAATTTCAGGATGTCGAACGATAATTTGGAAGGGATGGGAGGCCAAAATGAAGCATGTTGGATGGGATCGTTGGTAAAACGTGATAGATTTGGAAAATCTAATGTAGCCAAGAATGGAAGTTTTCGGTTGGCCTATGGATACTGGTGGTAATCATATGGCATGGGAACACCAGTAGGACCATATCCAGGTTTTGGCAACATGGAAAAGATAGATGGTCCTCCCATATATGGTGGTTTTCTGGGTGGTCCACCCATGTAAGTTTGTTGTCATAATTGTCCACCCATGTATTGTGATGGACCTCCTATGTATTTCGATTGACTTGATGGTCCCCCCATGTATGGTGGTTGAAGGGACTGTTGTGTCAGAATCATGGGGTTTACAGATTGAAAGGGAAAATCTCCTTGCGAAAAAATGCACGTCGAGTTGGGTTGACCCCACAAGGGGTTTGCATTTCCTGGAAATGGATGTCCAGGATACATGCCATTGGTAGTAGGGATATAAGGACTAGAAGGAGTGGAGTGCCCCCAGGCAATTTGATATTGCGACTGTGTAGGTTGGCCCCAGTAAAAATTTTCTCTGCAACTTAAGGTTGCTGCCGAACTGAAGGTTGGCCTACCATTGAAGATTGAACTCCAATGTAGGGTGTACTAATATGAGATGGTCGATATGGAGGATGAGTAGCTTTTGGAACTGTGGTTGTATGAATGACTTGACTGCTATCCATCTAACCAATGGGATGACAAAGTAAAGAAATTGGTTTGTTCATGTGTGGAAATAGTGAAGCAAGAATGCTACCTAACCCATGTGCAAAGGAAGATGTATGCACAAGTGGTTGAGTCAGGATTACCTGGGTCAATAATGTTTCTGGTAAAGAAGAAGTACCAATAGTATCAACTACAAGAGTTGTGGAAAAATATAAATTCCCAAGTCCTTCAGAAAAACTAGAAGATGAAGGGTTCATGCCAAAACATGGTGTAATGATGGAACCAGGTGGTAATATATAAGAAGAGAAAGCACTAACATATCTCGTGGATGGTGGATCAATGAGTGGTGGGCCAAGAGGATCAGAAAACACAAGATTCGTGTAATATGTAATGCTTTCTATGAAGGTTGTGACTGGTTCTTCTACGTGATAGTTTCTTCTAGGAGTTATGCTCCCAGTCTCAGAAGTTGGATCTTTGATCATTCCTTCATAATAAACATTGGGTTGAGGTGGAAACACTTAGGAAAATAACGACAAATAAGATACAAAAATTAGCAGAATGGATCGTGGTATTTGTGACACTTGCGACATCGAGCATAGTGAGGTGAGACACTTATGACACTTAGAAAAGTGCAATGTGACACTTACAACACTTAGAAAAGTGTGAAAAAATGGTGTATAATAGAGTGTGGGTGTGATATTCACATCTCATAGTTATTGGAAGCATGGGGATGAAGTACAATCAACATCGGGTAGAGTGGACAATCAATTGTCTTCGGAAAAGAGAGAAATTTGGTATGGGTAGTAACATGAAATTTTACACATTCAATTTTACATGAGCAACAAGCATAACACAAGAGATGAGAGATTGGGAGCTAAGGAAACACAATTGGGTGCATTTTGGAGCTAAAGACTGAAGATCTAGGTTGTCAGGCCTGAATAGGAAAAATTTCAAGGGTTAAATTTCGCCAGTGGGATAATTTTCCACGCTTTTTTCCAAAAAACTATTTGCCAATTTCCATTTTTTCTAAAAACATTTCATCCAAATTCTATAAAATAAAATTAGTTTATCTTAAAAATAGCCCAATTTTTATATAAACTATTTAAAATCCTTGGATATTTGAATATTTTTACAAAAATATCATCAAACAATTTATATTTTTCATATTAAGGACTAGTAAGATTCACCAAGGTTTCTATATTTTCAGATAAATTTCCATCCTTAAAATCATCCCTAGGCCTATGTTGGACAATTGGTTTGGGAAGGTTGTTGTCATTGATAGCAACCCTTGAAGATTTATGTCAACCCTTGGAGATTGATGTCAACCCTTAGAGAAGTCTAAAACCCCTAGAGATATGGATAAGATCGTTGGACAATTGGTTGTCATTTGTATGGTTGCGATTGATGGTGATTTTTTGTCATTGATGATTGATGTCAACAGATGTGATGGGTGCATTTAATGAAATCTACATGAATCCCCAGAGGTGTGGTTATGGGACCTGATGTTGATTGAGGAATATGGACATGAAGGAAAGTGTAGATATAGGTAAGAAACTCATAGATGGATAATACTCGTCATTCTGTTTCCGGTGATATGTGGTACGCCACATGGTTCCTCACGGTTAATGAGATATGGACTTGCAAAGTTGGAAGCCCCGAAGAATGGTCAAGAAGACCCTAGTTGGTTACAAGTCAATGAAGGATACGGTAAAGTGGTCGTAACAAAAATTAATAGAATCCCCTAAGATTAAGGAGAGAAGTTACTAAGAAACAATATAAATACACCTCAAAGAGTCTCTCATTTGTACATTCACACATACATTCTATTGAATATCTATATTGTGAGCAAGTGATCTTTTGGCTAGTTGGTGATAAGTGCGATATTTTTGGGACTACAGAGAAGAGTGGGAAAATATAATTAAACCCTAATTTGGGTCATCTATGTGGGTCAGACAGTTAATGTCCTTCGAGGCATCCTTGCAAGTTTCCTAGAGGTCATCACGCGAGGACCTGCGTGAATAAAGGTCTTTGCCCCATGAGGATAAGACAACATTGAAGAGAATGTTGATGTCAGGTTGTTGATGTCTGAAGGAGATTTACAGATATGTTTTATAGAGCACCAAGTCAGCTACATGTTTACAGTTATGCTTATGTGTTGAGAGTTACATGTTATGGTATGGTACATGCTTGAGACTTGTTCTTGGTATATTCTTGAAGCATTGACAAAAGGTGTATGGTTGTTGTATTAGATGTATACCATTGATATTGATACATTGTTGAGGTATACACTTGGTATATGGTAGCACATGCATAAGATACATCTCTTGGTGATGTTGGTACTTGGTTGAGGTACACCATTGATACTACTTGATTAACACATCTTATGGTACATGGTGTATGGAATGATATGGTTGAGACAAATTTCCTGGTATATGGTATATGGTACATCATTGATGATATGGTACAGGATTGATACATGCTTGATACATGATATGGTATAGGATTTATACTTGGAATGATATAGTTTGATGTACATGGTTGATGGTACGGGTTGTGTTACATGTGAGGTATAGGTTGATGCATGGTTGATTCATGGTACATGTTTGGTACATGGTGATGGCATGTTGGTGATATTGGTGCATTATTTGTAGAGGAATGTGTTGGTGATGTTGGACATCTAGTTGAGAGGTGTCCTTGGTATATGATCCACGTGAGAGGATCTGGTTGAGTATCGATGAAAATGGCAGGTTGGACAGGTTGAACAAGTTGATCAGTAATAGGTTGGACAAGTTAATGTGACAGGTTGGATATAGTGATAGGTTGATAGTGATAGAGTGATAGTGATAGTGGTAGTAGTAGTGATTTTGGAACTTGTATTTTAGGGTGTCAAGATGGGGCAAGGAAAGGGGGTTGTAGCCTCCTTCTGGTTGGTGTCAAAGAACACAGGGAGTTGGAGATTCCTTCAGGTTGGAGCGTGACACTCAAGGGTTGTAGTCGCCTTCTGGTTGGAGCCAGAGAATTCAGGGAGTTGTAGCTTCTTTTAGGTTGGAGCTTGAGAATAGGGGGTTGTAGCCTCCTTCTAGTTGCAGCTCGAGAATTTGGAAGTTGGTGCTTCCTATGAATGAATTCTTGATATATATAAGAAATCATTCCATGGTTTTCTCCAATTGGGGTTTCTTATGATTATATGCTCATAATTTATTGAATGCAATCATAGATTACACATTTATAATAAACTATTGAACAATTTTGATAAAGTTGGAGAATATATATTGTGGTTAAAAGTGGTGAAAGTGTTCATACTGATTCACCCCCCCTTCTCAGTATTCCAACAATTGGAATCACAGTCGGTTCCTTTAGGAAACAGTTTAACCACTGGAAGGTAAATCAGGGAGAGAAACAATTTGTACAAGAATGGAATACCACAGTTTAATGGTCAGAATGGTCAGGAGTATGAGATTTGGAATATTAGGATGAAAATATTTTTACAGGCACAGGGATATGATGTTTGGCACTCAGTTGTTATAGGGTACATTGCTACAAAGAAACCTAAGACTGCAACCAAGAAGGAATTGAAAAAAAACAAAAAAATAGAAATGGATTTGATCATGGAAGGACTATGTGATTCAACAAGGGACAAAGTGGGTAAATGTTCATCAACCAAATAAATTTGGGACAAGTTACATAATCTCTATTTTTCTCCCATCACAGAGCCAGAGAATGCTAAAGAAGATGTAGGTATAGAAGAAGTAGAAAGATGATCTTCATGTCAAACGGATTCAGAAGAAGAAGAAGAAGAAGAAGAAGGCATAGTAGATATTGAAGAAGAATTAACCAGTACGTTAGATGAACTGACGAAAGAAAGGAAGAAAAACTAGTTCCTTAAAGAAAAATCAGTCAAGAAGAATTCTCAAGAAAGTTTCAAAGAATCTCAGCTAGAAGAAGCTAGAAGGATTGAATAAAATATCAAGGATAAGAAACATGGTTTAGAATTAGAAATCGTAGCACAAAAGGAGGAAGAAGAAAAAAGAGAGAAGATATTGACAAATCATCTCAAGGAAAGAACTGAGGATTTAAACAAGCTTGAAGCATAATTCAGTCAATGAAAAAGAAAACTTGAAGAAGGGATAATCACTTTGAATATCCAACTAGAATAATCTAAGAGAATGGAACAAGTCATGAAGATCAAGAGGATGAATATAGAATAAGAGGTTGAAAATATTGAAGAAGAAGTTGTCATGTTAAGAGTTAAAATTGTCAATCTAAGCAAGAACGATGAAGAGAGAGAAAAATCCACATCATCAAAAAAGAAAGTTGAATAGAAGCACTCTAGGTTGACAGAAAGGAAGAATGAAGAGAAGCCTAAGAGTTATGCATAAGTCATCAAAGGTTCTATGAACAAGCAATAATGCAATCCCCCAAAGGAGAACATTCCATAAGTCCAGAAGACTCAAGAAGAAGCTTACAAAAGAGAAGGATATCAAAGAATACCCTCTACATTCAGACAAAAAAGAAGCTTAAATCATGATCATGATCAACCAAGGCATGAATTTAGAAGAACTACACAACAAAGAATATCATTCACTCCCAAGTATGAAAGTTTGTTTTATGGTCGTTGTTTTAATTGTACAAAATTTGGACATAAGGTTGTAGATTGCAGAACATATGGAATAAGTGTTCAAGCAATATATGCTTATGTGGCCCCACATAACATTGACTATTACAAATGCCACAACTATGGACACATAGCCCGTGATTGTAGAAGCATGATAAATACATCCATGAAGAAAAACATTGATATCAGATATATTAAGGTTTGGAGAAGAAAATAAAGGCAAAAAGAGAAGATGAATAAAGAACAGGTCCCAGAGATTGCAGGATTAGAAGTAGTACAAGAAATAAAAGAAGAGCAAGTGAATAAATGACAGGCCCAAGAAATAAATCTGTCAAGATATATAGTAGTTCAAGGTCATGATGAATCTATAGCTAGGAAGGAAGATGTTATAATCCAGGAAGAGGATGAAAAGAAAGAATTCAAAGTTCATAGAGATGATGAGTATACCAACGAGGAGGAATATTACTCCTCATCAGAGCCTGTATTTTTTTGAGCCATCTGGCTTGGAGACTCCAAGTGATATGAATATTGAATAGGGGGTGTCTATGCATTAGCTACTACAGATCAAAGAACCATCCTTCAAGCAGTTTTAAGTGTTTACAGAGACAGATTCAAAGCAATCAGACAACAAAATGACATATTGATCGGTTGAGAAGTAGTTTTCCCACGTAGGTATCAGTTGGCAGTTACACAGGAAGAAGCTTATGATTATATTCCATGTATGTATTCAGGTAGGGATATCTTCAGTACAGGTTGTTCTAGATATGTATAGTTTGATGAGAAGATAGATCGAATCAATAGACATATTTGATTCAGTATGATAAACAATAAGATGTGATGGTCAATTGTATAAGATTCAAGAGAAGTCTTCAAAACAATACAATGATAAATGGGTTAGTATCGTGGAAAGTTGAGTAGCAAAGTTATGGACAATTTGTGACATATGGACATAGATGCATTCATGATATGCCTAGTAGGTACATAAAACATGGGTCATAGAAGATGCATAGTAGTTTATTTTTAATTAGAATAAGTGGAATCAGTTGACAGTTGAATTCGATTGGTCACAGAAAGGAAAGAAGTGAAATGCATAGCAGAACACGGAAAGAAAAATTGTCAATAGAAGTTATATCATCAGAAGGTAATCATTGAACAGTATGGTCAAGTGAACATGAAAAATGAATGAAGAATTAAAGTAATGAATGCCTTTTATATATGTTAGTGAATTACATGAGGAAGCACCAATGGACAATAAGAATCACTGGAAGAGAGTAAAGGAAGAACTTATAGACATCCCTACATTAATCTACATGAAATCATGCAGAGAAGTCAAAGAAAGAGAAATCGCCAGAGATAGAGATTAGATCAGTAGCATGCAGACAGAGGGAGACATACCGATAGGGGGAGTTATCCTTTTACCCATGATTGTTTAGAGAAAGTATATTTTCAGGGGGATACAAGCACATAAAATCAAAGAAGGAGTTACTTTTTTGTGAAAGAACGAAAGAAAGAACAAAGGCTTGGTAACAAAGAATAGATGCATGAAGATAGGGGGAACAACCCCAAAGGGAATCACTCTTTTCTAGAGATAAGAAGAAATTGGAAACATGTGAAGAGAAAGAACATAGGCATGAAGAAAGAGGGATCATCCCCAAAGAGAGACACCATTTTCCATTCATGTCAAAGGGAGAGAGATAAGAGCAATGACATGGATGCAGGGGGGGAAATGGTCAGAAGGAGAGATTGAGCATGAGTATTCATATGAGCATGAGTGTTTCCATCAATGCATGTCATTAGTGTTACCATCAATGCATGCCATTATTGTTTCCATTAATTCCAAAGGGGGAGATTGTTGGACAATTGGTTTGGACAGGTTGTTGTCATTGATAACAACCCTTGAAGATTGATGTCAACCCTTAGAGATTTATGTCAACCTTTGCAGAATTTCGAAATCCCCAGAGATATGGATGATATTTTTGGACAATTGGTTTACATTTGTATGGTCGATATTGATCGTGATTTTTTGTCATTGATGATTTATGTCAGCACATGTGATGGGTGAATTTAATGAAGTCTACATGAAGCCCCGCATGTGTGGTTATGGGACATGAATTTTATTGAGGAATAAGGACATGAAGGATAGTGTAAATATTGGTAATACACTCATATATTGATATTAATCGTCGTTCCATTTCCGGTGATATGTGGTACGCCATGTGGTTCCTCCCGATTAGGGAGATATGGCCTTGCAAAGTTGGAAGCCCCGAAGAATGGTCAAGAAGCCCCTAGTTGGTTACAATTCAATGAAGGAGAGGGTAAAGGGATCGTAACAAGAAATTAATATAGTCCTTAAGATTAAGGAGAGAATTTACTAAAAAACAATATAAATACACCTCAAAG
Organism: Picea sitchensis; assembly: GCA_010110895.2. NCBI lineage: Eukaryota > Viridiplantae > Streptophyta > Pinopsida > Pinales > Pinaceae > Picea > Picea sitchensis. The sequence continues at coordinate 102,399 of SNQJ01S0033280.1, forward strand.
GGTCTCTCATTTGTACATTCACACATACATTCTATTGAATATCTATATTGTCAATAAGTAGTCTTTTGTCTAGTTGGTGACAGAGAATTATAAGGTAGTGAAGCGTGATAAGTGTGAGATTTTTGGGACTACAAAGGAGAGTCAGAAAATATGATGAAACCCTGATTTGGGTCATACCATGGGTTAGACAGTTAATGTCCCACAAGGCATCCTCGTGGGTTTCCTAGAGGTCGTCACACAAGGACCCACGTGAAAAAAGGTCTTCATATTGCTAGGACAAGACAAAAGTGAAGAGAATGTTGGTGCTAGGCTATTGATGTATGAATGAGAGTTACAAGTCAGTTTTATAGAGCATTAGATCAACTACATGTTTACATGTATGCTTATGTGTTGAGAGTTACATATTATGGTATGGTAGGGATATCTTCAGTACAGTTTGTTCTAGATATGCATAGTTTGATGAGAATATCGATAAGATAAATAGACATATTTGATTCAATATGATAAACAATAAGATGTGATGATCAATTGTAGTAGATTCAAGACTAATCTTCAGAACAATACAATGATAGATGGGTCAGCATTGTGGAAAGTTGAGTAGAAAAGTTATGGACAATTTGTGACATATGGACAGAGATCGATTCATGATATGCTTAGAAGGTACATAAAACATGGGTCAGAGAAGATGCACAATAGTTTATTTTTAATTAGAATAAGTGGAATCAATTGGCATTTGAAATCAATTGGTCACAGAAAGACAAGAAGTGAAATGCATAGCAGAACAGAGAAAGAAAAATCACCAGTAAAAGCTATATCATCAAAAGGAAATCATTGAACAATATGGTCAAGTGAATAAGAAAAATGAATGAAGAATTAAAGTAATGAATTCCTTTTATATATGTTAGTGAATTACATGAGGAAGGACTGATGGACAAAAATCATCACTGGAAGAGAGTAAAGGAAGCACTTATAGACATCCCTACATTAATCTACATGAAATCATGCAGAGAAGTCAAAGAAAGAGAAATCACCAGAGATAGAGATTAGATCAGTAGCATGCAAACAGGGGGATACATACCGACAGGGAGAGTTATCCTTTTACCCATGATTGTTTAGAGTGGGTATATTTTCATGGGGATACAAGCGCATAAAATCAGAGAAGGAGTTACCTTTTTGTGAAATAATGAAAGAAAGAGAAAAGGCTTGGTAACGAAGAATAGATGCATCAAGACAGGGGGAGAAACCCCAAAGGGAATCACTCTTTTCTAGAGAGAAGAATAACTTGGAAACATGTGAAGAGAAAGAACATAGGCATGAAAAAAGAGGGAGCATCCCTAAAGAGAGACACCCTTTTCCATTGATGTCAAAGGGGGAGAGATAAGAGAAATGGCATGGATGCAGGGGGGGAAATGGTCACAAGGAGAGATTGATCATGAGTATTCATATGAGCATGATTGTTTCCATCAATGAATGTCATTAGTGTTTCCATCAATGCATGCCATTATTCTTTCCATTAATGCCAAAGGGGGATATTGTTAGACAATTGGTTTGGACAGGTTGTCATTGATAGCAACCCTTGAAGATTGATGTCAACCCTTAGAGATTTAAGTCAACCCTTGGAGAAGTCTGAAAGCTCCAGAGATATGGACGACATTGTTGGATAGTTGGTTTTCATTTGTATGGTTGATATTGATGGTGATTTTTGTTCATTGATGATTTATGTCAGCACATGTGATGGGTGAATTTAATGAAGTCTACATGAAGCCTCGCAGATGTGGTTATGGGACATGAAGTTTATTGATGAATAAGGACATGAAGGACAGTGTAAATATAGGTAATTACACTCATATATGGATATTACTCATCGTTCTATTTTCGGTGATATGTGGTACGCCACATGGTTCCTCCCAATTAGGGAGATATGGCCTTGCAAAGTTGGAAGCCCCGAAGAATGGTCAAGAAGCCCCTAGTTGGTTACAATTCAATGAAGGAGAGGGTAAAGTGGTTATAACAAGAAATTACTACAAGACCTAAGATTAAGGAGATAATTTACTAAACAACAATATAAATACACCTCAAAGAGTTTCTCATTTGTACATTCACACATACATTCTATTGAATATCTATATTGTGGGTAAGTAATATTTTGTCTAGTTGGCAACGGAGAATTCTAAGGTAGCGAAGCGTGATAAGTGTGAGATTTTTTGGACGTGATTTAATTTCCAGTAGCTACCAGGAATGAATGAAGAAAAGAGAGGGTGGTTGAGGCCTCGCCTCAATCATTAATTGCAAGGTATGGAGGGTCTGGCAAGCGGTCTACTCAAGGGGGTCCTGTGTGCCCATTTTTCTAGAGAAGCCATGCCCGAGTCCTCGACTAGCCGAAGGAAGTCTGAACACGCTAGCTCAGCACTTAATGGCTCAGCTACTCCCCTTGCTGGAGCCACGCGTAGTTAAGATGGCGTCTGCCATAGGCACACGATCATCTAGTCTGCATGCGTAGACTGTCAAAAGGCATGCAGACGCAATGTTATTAATGCAGTATCTCGTTTTCGCTGCTGTGTTTTGTTTTGAGTATATGTAGGCGTTTTCACCATTTTTGTAAGCATCGATGGTTGAGTAGAGCTCCTTACTGTAATGTTTTGGCAGCTATCCTAGCTTTTAGTTTATGCATATGTATATGAGATTTCTTGTTTTATGACAGACAGTTCTTCTTACTCTGTCTAGTTTTCATCTTATGCTAAGAGAGTTCGTGAACGACCGACTCGTGCGAATTATTGCAGTTCTGCTATGATAAATGATTTATTGTGGCATTATTGCATTCTCTGGTCTTGTGTTTGAATGTAAGATGATATTGCATTTGGACATCTTTTTCCTCAGCCTGTTAGAAACCCGATGTTAATAACAGACCTCTGCTTTTCTCTTATATAAGTCTTCCACCTGTTCACCCTTTACTACAACTCACTGTTTGAAGTTTACGTAAGACCTCACTTGCTCATGCCTACTTGGCCTAGTTTTAGAGTTGGAACGCTATTGTTTTGAATTTCCCACCATTCAATCACCCATCTATGAACAACCGTGACATAAAATTGATGGGCGTCAGGCTCTGCTCCTGATAGCAATCCGGGAGTGACTTCCGACGCCAACATTTCTAGCGCTGTTGCCAGGGACGAAGTTGAATATTTTCCCCGGTATTGAACGACAAAGATTAGCTGATTCTGAAGGTGCATCAGATATCAGAACTATTGAGATTGCTACTATGCACTTGGTGACTCCACTGTGGTTACTCCATTGTTCCCACATCACTGTTTCAGTTGTGGCTACTGTTAGCACACCTGAAAGCTGACCCTAGGGAGCTTTCTCGAGAAGGTTTCAGCAACTGCTTTCTCAGCCTGAGAAGCTTCCTAGGGTAATGACAAAATTAAGATCTGGCCTTTGATGGTGAACAAGGACCAAGCACATTCGATGCTGCGCATCTTTCACCTGGTAAATCCATGATTCAAGGATCGATTGGTAACTCCACTAGTTCGATATGGAGAAAATCCTTGCTCGCAGGTTTGCTCCTTTTAATTTTTCTACTATTCCTGGTTTTCCCAATGTTGTCCCCTCTCCAAATGAATGGAGCGATTATTTGCCCATTGTTATCACTGAAATTTTGTCCGCATGTGGCGACAAGAAATCTGCATCGTCAAAACAAGACTGAAGTCATTCATAGCACAGGATTAATTCCACAGCATTGCAAAAGGGTCAAAAACTATACAAAATGCCCAAAAATTTGAAAGGCGCTTTACATAATTTGGGTGCGCGCGTGTATGCGTGTAACATAAACGTACAAGGCACGCATATGTGCACAAGGCACGGCTGTTGGGCGAAAAACCCGCGTGCCTGCTAAACGACGCATTTATTGAAATTGGTCGGCCTCCCAACCACTAATGGATCAGCTCCCAAGTCGATTTGACACCAAATCCGAGCTCAATCCTCATGGTGGGATGGTCAAAGACCTAATTGTGCCCTAAAGAGGCCCTTTTCACATTCAAAAGAGGTCACATAATAACCCAATGCTTGGTTATAAAAATCCATGAATGACCACCATTTTCTCAAGGAATTCTTTGTATTGTTATGCTGCTGAGATTGCTAAGGTCTCATTCTTTGGCAACAAACATTGTAGGCTGCATTTCATAAGCTATTCACCCCTCTCTTGAGTGAATAAGCTTGGAGTTCTTTCACCCACATTTTCATCTTTTCATTGTAAGGAGAGCAAGATTTGAGGGCCTCAAGAGCCTTCCATTGGAGAAAGGAGGGACCTAAGTCCCCTTTCTTCTTTGTGCCTTTGGATTTCATCAATAGATCAGCTTATACATTGGTGATATTGGACCATGTTTCTTTGTTTTTCATTTTCTTTGATATGCTCTTAGTTTTAGTTTATTTTAGTTTATTTCTTGTTTCTAACCTTGTTGTCCTATTTCTAACCTTTTACTCCACGGCTGTCATGCCTAGCAGAGCCCAACTGGGCATGTAAGCACTCTGAATTTGCTCACCTAGTGACGAATTGGGTGCAAACAGATTGGCGACCATACTGGGGAGA
>SNQJ01S0033280.1:106990-117234 GCA_010110895.2 Picea sitchensis
ATGCTGCTGAGATTGCTAAGGACTCATTCTTTGGCAACAAACATTGTAGGCTGCATTTCATAAGCTATTCACCCCTCTCTTGAGTGAATAAGCTTGGAGTTCTTTCACCCACATTTTCATCTTTTCATTGTAAGGAGAGCAAGATTTGAGGGCCTCAAGATCCTTCCATTGGAGAAAGAAGGGACCCAAGTCCCCTTTCTTCTTTGTGCCTTTGGATTTCATTAATAGATCAGCTTATACATTGGTGATATTGGTCCATGTTTCTTTGTTTTTCATTTTGTTTGATATGCTCTTAGTTTTAGTTTATTTTAGTTTATTTCTTGTTTCTAACCTTGTTGTCCTATTTCTAACCTTTTACTCCACAGCTGTCATGCCTAGCAGAGCCCAACTGGGCATGTAAGCACTCTGAATTTGCTCACCTAGTGACGAATTGGGTGCAAACACCCATATTTGGAAAATGTGAAGAGGACAACCCTGCTCAACACCTCAGTGAGTTTCATGAACTCATGCGTCAGTGGGAGATACATCATGAAGATGTAGTACTGAAGATGTTCATGTTCTCGTTAGCAGGGGATGCGGGTAGATGGTATCATTCTTTTCCCCCTGCTAGCATTTCTTCACTTAGTGAGTTCCATGCAGCTTTCACCGCTTACTGTCAGAAGTTGTATCCCTCTGAGTTGATTTTTCATAACTGTTGTGAGGGATACCACAGAAAATGTATACAAGATAGAGCCATCTTTTATGAAGACTATGAGGACGATCCTGATGACCTGGATCAAGAATCAATCCTTTCTCCTCCCCATTCTTCTACTTCGGGCGAAGTTATGGAACTGATAAAATCTATCACTTCCAGACTTGACAGGTGGGAAGCTGAGCGATGTGCAGAGGGTTTTCCACCCTTTGAAGAATATGATTTTGGTATCTCTACAATGAATGATTATAAAGATCCCAGGGAAGGAGATTTGACAGGTGGGAAGTTGAACAATGCGTTGAGGATTTCCCACCCTTTGAAGCAGAGGCCTTTAGCAGTTCTACTTATGAAAAAATCTTTCTCACGGGTCCTGTTTATGGTCATTATGAATCTGACCCATAGGAGAGCCAAGGAGAAGAAATCCTCCCAGATATGATTATGTCTAATGAAGGTTGTAAGAATAGAGGACTGGGGGAAGAAGATGCCCTGAGTGAACTGATAGAGCAGGCGAAATCTCTCACTGCCCTAGATGGAAGGTTGGAGTCTGAGGACAATGGGGAGGATTTTCCATTCTCCAAGGCAAATGTTCTAGATAGATCTTTTGAGGATCTCGCAAGCGCATTAACATCTGCCCCCGATGAGCTCACTGTCTCATATCAAAATGATGAAGTGGTAGTTGTGGAAGAGGAGTATTCCCTTTTCCTTCATGAGATCTCCCATGATGTGTTTACATTCGAGGTCGAAATGGAGGAGTGGGGGATAGTTCCACCTCTGCAAGTTGGAGAAGCTCTGTTCCCCCTCAACTTTGGTGATTATCTGGAAGAGAAAAAATAACCTAAGGAGCAGTCTTCCCTTTGTTCAGAGGCCATCAGCGAGAAGCCACCACCTGAGACCAACGATCCTACTTTAGTTATTCACCCACATGTGTTTGTCGCAGATATTCAGTCGTGTGTGAACAATTGTGTAGCAGAAGAGGCTATCTGTCGCCCATTTCCTAGAACTGGCCACTCATTCCATGACCCTGTCAAAAAATACATGGAGTGGCATTTCCCTTATGCTTTGGAGCCACCACATCCCATCTCAACTTCATCTTGTAAGGAGAAGTTGAAGAGTGTAACCGTTCTGCTATCACGGTTACATCAACTGTTTGTGACCACTGACAGAAAGAAAGAGATTCCCTTCAAGAAGTTACTTGATTGGATATGGTGGAAGTCTACTTTCACCTAGCCCCATGAAAAGTGTTTTATTAGTTTAGTATTGTATATAAATAAGCTCCTATGAGCATGTATATTTATTTTGTTCCTTTTATTTTTCAGCCTGTATTTTCAGCAGCGGGATGTTTTGAGCATGACTCCATAGCCCAACAGCAAGGCACTGAAGTTGCGGAAGGAGTTCTTAGAGCATCACAGGGATGACTCTATCCCCCATGGAGCCTAATGTTAGCGATATTTCTTGTGTCGGGATTAGGCGTACCTAGGTCTGCAGTTTGCACGAGAAGCACCTGAGCATAACATGAGAGAATCCTGTTTTGTAGCAGCAAGTCAAGCGAGCGGGCGAAGTTTTGCCATCAACGGCCGAGATCCATTCATAGAAGTGGATCGTTGGCCATCGGGACTTCGGGGCTAACCAATTTCCTGAGGTTTAGCAGCAGGAAGCACCATGGGCCGAAACAGATCTGGACCGTCCGATCTCATTGGGACAGGTGTCAAGCCTGTCGGCATATCGCATATCGGGGTTTTGAGGAGTAGGCACCCCTCGTTTCATGCATTGTGAAACCCCGAACCCCGAATTCCCGATAGCGCTCAGGACTGGGCCCATGGTTCTGGCGGCTGGTCATAAGAGAACAGGCCTGGAGGAGGGGCGCTTGTGTTTGACATTTGGCCACTCAGGTCCCAAAGCACCGAAAATCCATTTCAGCCATTCTTTTTGGAGGGACGCGTGGCGACCGTTACACCCATTGTGACTTTGAAAGAGAAATATCTTGATCATTTCTCATCTGTGAACCCCGAAACACCGACAACACTCTGGTAGATAGGCGTAGGGTCACAGCCTGTGGTCACTCTGGGGAGTAGAAGGGGTTGTACTGGGAAGCAAAAGGTGCCAAATTCAGATTCAAAGAGAGTGGGGACTGCATTCTTCATGTGTCGATTCGACGTGATTTAATTCCCAATAGTTTCCAGGAATGAATGAAGAAAAGAGAGGGTGGTTGAGGCCTCACCTCAATCATTAATTGCAAGGTATGGAGGGTCTGGCAAGCAGTCTACTCAAGGGGGTCCTGTGTGCCCATTTTTTCAGAGAAGCCATGCCTGAGTCCTCGACTAGCCGAGGGAAGTCTGAACACGCTAGCTCGACACTTAATGGCTCAGCTACTCCCCTTGTTGGAGCCACGCGCAGTTAAGATGGCGTCTGTCATAGGCACACGATCATCCAGTCTGCATGCACAGACTTTCAAAAGGCATGCAGACACAATGTTATTAATGCAGTATCTCGTTTTCGCTGTTGTGTTTTGTTTTGAGTATATGTAGGCATTTTTTCCATTTTTGTAAGCATCGATGGTTGAGCAGAGCTCCCTACTGTAATGTTTTGGAAGCTATCCTAGCTTTCAGTTTATGCATCTGTATATGATATTTCTTGTTTTATGACAGACAGTTCTTCTTACTCCATCTAGTTTTCATCTTATGCTAAGAGAGTTTGTGAATGACCAACTCGTGCGAATTACTGCAGTTCTGCTATGATAAATGATTTATTGTGGCATTATTGCATTCTTTGGTCTTGTGTTTGAATGTAAGATGATATTGCATTTGGACATCTTCTTCCTCAGCCTGTTAGAAACCCAATGTTAATAACAGACCTCTTCTTTTCTCTTATATAAGTCTTCCACCTGTTCACCCTTTACTACAACTCACTGTCTGAAGTTTACGCAAGAGCTCACTTGCTCATGCATACCTGGTCTAGTTTTAGAGTTGGAATGCTATTGTTTTGAGTTTCCCACCATTCGATCACCCATCTATGAACAACCATGACATAAAACTGATGGGCATTGGGCTCTTCTCCTAATAGCAATCCAAGAGTGACTTCCAACGCCAATAGGATGCTCTGTTTTGGTCCTCTAAGCCACCGAAAGCGCAGAATTTTCCAGAATGCATAAATTTTGTTCAAAAGGACAAAGTTTGACTTGTCAAGAGTGTATTTAGGAGAAGATGATGACTATTTCTAAAATATATGATCAAATATCATCCATGAGTATAGGTGGAACTTCATTTGATCAATATAAATATTCTAGGGATCAATTCCTAAAATGCAGGAATATGACTAGATTTGAAAATCTGGATTTTCCTGTTTTAGTCACCTTCTTGGGAGACAGATCTTGATCATCTGGAAGAGTATTTTTCAAAATTGAAGGATTTTATTCATAAGAATGGGCTGATATTCAATAACCTCTCTCATTTTCCCAAGATCTACTTTGATTTGTGAAATATAGGTCAATCTTTGAGCACCATATTTCCAGAAATTAAATACTCTGATTTTCCTGTTTTAGTCACCTTCTTTGGAGACATATCCTGATCTACGGTAAGAGTATTTTTCAAAACGGAAGGAGGTTTTCATAATAATGGGATGATATTCAATAACCTCTCTCAGTTTCCCAATATATACTTTTATTTTTGAAATATAGGTCAATCTTTGAGCACCATATTTCCAAAAATTAAATTCTTTGTTTTTCCTGTTTTAGTCACTATCTTTGAGGATAGATTATGATGAGATGGAAGAGTATTTTTAGAAAATGAAGGAGGTATTTCATAAGAATGGACTGATATTCAATAAAATATATCAGTTTCCCAATATATATTTCAATTTGTGAAATATAGGTGAATCTTGAAGAAGAATATTTCCAGAAATTCTAAATTCTGTTTTTTTTGCCACATCACAAATTCAAATTTGTGATAGATATCTTCCACAAACTAAAGATAGAAGAAGTGGTTATCAGATCCATATTTGGAGGATCTCAAATAAGTTGTAAAGGCTATATAATCATGTTGAGTTCATATTGTAAGGAGCTCGACTTTGGAGACTTTTTCACACTCTGTACTTAAGCTTCTCATTTGCAGATCAGTTTATACAAACTTCTTTTGCAATTATCTGTTCAGACTTACATTTTCCTGTCTATTCTATATTTGCACATGGATGTTTAATTCATGTCTATTATGTTTGTCTAAAGCCTGATGGCTTTCATCCTATCATTTCTTTGATGAGTTGAATTGCAAATATCATTTTCTCATTGTGACTGGCCATTCATGTATCTTTATGTGTGAGTCTGCTGGCATAGTAAGAACTCTCCATACATTCACTTATTTACAAACCCTTTGAACAGTGATAGTTAAAATCCTTTTCATATGGTTATGTTTATGCATGTCTTGAGAGAGAGGGTCTGATTTAATTATCTCACTTGATCCAATTAAGAGAATATTATACACCATTGAGATATCAGTTAAGTTACTAGGCTTCTTTGAGCTACAACCTAGAAGAACTCCTGGAGTGATAACAAATTGGCATCATTTCCAGGGAGAGGAGATTGAAGCTCAGCTTCCTTGGGAGACGACAAGATCCAGCTTTGATGATAGACAAAGTCTGGACATATTTTCAGTTGTAATCATCTATCTGGTGACTCCATGAAGGACGGATTCAGTGGCGACTCCATTGTTCAGAAATCTGTTGGCGACTCCATTGGTATGAAATGAACAAGATCTTAGTGAAAAGGTATGATTTCTATGATTTTTCCAAGATTGTTGGTTTCCCTAATCCTCTACTTAGTAGAGATGATTGGGAAGGTATTCTTCCTACATTTAAAGGAGAAGATTGGGAGGTTCCAGCTGATCATCTGCTAGATTTCCATGAGTTTATTCATGAATGCCATATTATGCACGAGGATATCAAGATTGATCTTTTCAGATATTCATTGAAAGGAGAATCCTTTGATTGGTGTAGATCTCTTCCAATCGCCAGTATCAACTCTTTGAAATTTTTTCATGATGCATTCAATTTGTTCTGTAAAGATGCTTTTTAGTTGATGTTCTTTTTCCAGAATGTTGTCATGAATTTAATTTATTGAATAAAAATTCAAATAGCCATAGAGAGTATGCTGCAATAGGGGGAACCTCTCTTTTTGACTGAGATATTGAGGATCTTCAAGATGTTAACCATCATATAGATGCTTTTAACATTGTACCAAATGCATCTAATGTATTAGGTTGTCATAAAGATCAGATTGTCCCCTTTAAAAAATTGGAAGATGATGAGCATATTTTTATATTAGCATATGACATATTTGAGTCTACAACAAATACTAAGAGCATCCCTCAGCTTCCATATTTGCAGATGAAGGGAAATTGCAGAAGACATGAGAAGGAAGATTATGAGTATAAAATTTTAGATCAAATTGTTGATTTTTCAACGAAGAAATCTTCATCTCCGCCATTAGAATTTGATTCTGATTTTTCAGTATTTGATAAATATAGTAATGATGAAGAGGATTTTAAAGATTCGTTGACTAATAAAATCTCATCTAGTCCTACTTTTCACCAAAGAAATAATCAGCCATATATGCATGTTGTCTTTGATGAAAGTTGTGAATATGATGTTCCAAAATCCAAAGAAAATCCTTTTCATTTTGATATATCCTCTAAAGATTAGATTGTTGAAGAAGGTGATTAGAAATGTTTTCATGATACATTTTCTCAGACTCATCTTTCATTTAATCATTATCAAGACAATGATGTAAAAGATCAAGAACATACTTTTTCTTTTCTTTCAAAAATTTTCAGTTGTGATAGGCCAACATATCATTATGATGAATTCAAATTACAGAGATATGGTGAAGGGGAGCATAAAGGTTCAGATCAATAGTTGAGCTTGAATTTTCATTCGATAAAGGAAGAACAGTCCACATTCAGCATTGACATAAGTGAAAGAAATTAGCAACAAAATTTCTTTTAGTTGGAACAACAACAAAAAGAGGTATTCCTTTATGGTTTTAATGACCCTATTGCAAACTATTTGGAATCCATGGGCGGCATAGATGTTAAAATATTTGTAACAGATGAAAGATGGCTTAAATCTCTGTTCAAACCACTTTTCTGCATACTATGGCTTCCTATATTTTTGGGGTCAAGATCAAAGAGATTATTAGTTAATCAGTTTCTTACATGGCTTCATTGGAAGCATGAGTTCACTTGATAAGCGGTAGTACATGGCTTCCTGCTACAATTTTTTTGCAAATGCAAGATGAGCTTAGGATGAGCCACTCACCACTCCGAAGGCACCAGAGAGAAAGGTGCAAAATTAGGATCAAGATAAAAATTATTGGGTAGGATCAAAGCGCTACAAGACTCATTGACTACACATGTCACTACCATATTAAATACAAAGGCCAAAGAGTAACAAGTCATTAGTTATATGCACACTTTCTTGGGACGAGAAAGAACTTGAGTGTGGGGAAGATGTTGAGGGGGGCTCTTAGACCCTAATAGTCATAACATATATTTATTATTTGATATTATACATAGAGTGGATAAATTCAAGTAAATATATATGAGGTTATGTAATAAAGGATAAAAAGAACCTAAAGAATGATTAGTTGGAGTGGGTGCAACCACTCCAACCATTTACCTATTGTATAAATATCCATAAAGATGGAATACAAACTCGGTTGGATATCCTTCCCCACATTTATCTCCTTCTTTATTAGGATTATGTGTGTGTGTTGATGTGTTTAATGAGTCTCTTGAATGTATGCCCTAATTCCTGCGACTAAATCATACATTGACTACTCGACGGACTGGTGTAGTGTGTTGGTTGACCTCTTGACCAAAAGAACCTTGGAGATGTTTCATGACCCATAAATTCTTGATGTTCCAACATGATACAATTGACTACAAGGGAAAAATCATGTTGAGGATCTATGCATCCTTGAACAACAAACAAGTTGAATTTCAGTGGCATATGATTGAAGTGGAAGGTAAGATCAATGATAAACCTATAGCTATTTTAATTGATTAAGGAGATAGACATAGTTACATTGATCCTAATATTGTTGAGAGATTTCATTTGCAAAGAAGAAAACATGGGAAATTTTGTTTGATTCGGCTAGCTATAGGAGCTAAAAGAAGAATGAATGAGTTATTTAAGGATTGTCCAATGGAGATGAATGGATTGATCACAAAGGAATATTTGAACATCATAAATTTGGGTTCATATGATTTCCTAATTGGTATGCATTAGTTGTATAAGAATCATGATGTCATATATTGTTACAACAAGAAATTCACTTGTTTGGATGGGGAAGGGAACTTGAGAACAATTCAGGATATTCCAAGGGCAGTATCTATCAGAGAGATTTCATCCTTGCAGTTGAAAATAAGCTTCAGGAAAGGATGTTGTATTTATGCAGCTCATATGAAAGAGGAAACTAAGGATAAAGTGCCAAGTATTGAATATCATTTGGTATTGAAATATTATGAGGATGTATTTACAGAGATATTGGGATTTTCACCAAAGAGATATAGATTTCTCCATTAATTGGATGTCTGGAGCTACCCAAGTGTTCAAGACTCCTTATAAGATAAGCATACCAAAGTTGAAGGAATTACAAATGTAACATGAAGAGATATTGAATAAGGGTTATATATTCCCAAGTGTGTCACCTTGGGGTGCCCCAATGATATTTTGGAAGAAGAAGGATGGAACCTTAAGGTTGTGCATTGATTTCAGGAAATTGAACAATGTTACCATAAAGAACAAGTATCATTTTCCAAGAATAGATGATCTCTTTGATTAGTTGAAAGGTGAAAAAATATTTTTCAAGATTGACCCCAGGTCAAGCTACCATTAGGTGAGTATTAAAGAATAATATATCAACAATACAAGTTTTGGAACAAGTTATGGGCATTATGAGTTTGTAGTGGTTCCATTTGGGTTGTCAAATGCACCATCTTTCTTCATGTGTTTAATGAATGGTATTTTCAAAAATTACTTGGATGAGTTTGTCATTGTCTTCTTGGATGCCATACTTATCTACTATAAGTATGAAGAAGAGAATGAGAAACACTTGAGGATACTGTTACATGTATTGAGGGAGCATTAGCTATATGCCAAGTTGAGAAAGTACTCATTTATCAGAGGTAGATACATTATTTAGGCCATATCATTTCATAGGAATGGATAATAGTGGACCTTGATAAGATAGGATCCATTAGAGGATGGTCGACACCAAAGAGTTTCTTAGAGGTGATATTGTTCATCGGACTTGCAGGTCATTATAGAAGATTAATTGTAGGCTTTTCAAGAATTGAACATCTAATCACTTCTTTACAAAAGAAGGGTGTGAAGTTCGAGTGGACCTCTGAATGTGAAGAAATATTTCAACACTTTAATAATTTACTTCCAAGTGCACCAATATTGAATATTTATGATTCAAATGAATATTTCATCGTGTGCATCGATGCTTGCAAGGAAGGGCTTAGAGGAGTCCTTACCCAAAATGGGCATGTTATTTTCTATTAGTCAAGGAAGTTGAAGGAACATGATAGGTATTATGCTACACATAATTTAAAATTGGTATCCATAGTTCATGCCTTAAATATGGGGAGGCATTATAGTATAGGAAAAATATTTGAGTTGAGGAGAGACCATAGTGGTCTAAAATAATTATTTCGACAACCAACTTTTAGTGGTAGACAAATTAGATGGCTATAATTCCCGAGTGAGTCTAACTTTGATATAAAATGTATCAAAGGAAAAGAGAAAAAGGTGGTTAATGCACTCATCAATAGGGTGCCTGAGATGCATGATACAACCATTAGCATGTACAAAAATGATTTGAAATACACAATTTTGGAAGATACAAAATCAAATCAACAGTATAGGCAAACAAAAGGAATATTACAGGAAGATGGATAGAATTCCTCAGTGAGTATGACTTTGATATAAAACGTATCAAAGGAAAAGGGAACAAGGTGGCTAATGCACTCATGAATAAGGTGCATGAGATGCATGCTACAACCATTAGCATGTACACATATGATTTGAAAGACAAAATTAGATCAACATTATACGCAAACAAAAGGAACATTACAGGAAGATAATTTTCAGCAAAAAATTAAAGATTATGAGCTAAGAGAGGATGTAATCCTCATGTACATCTTCCTAAATCTCAAGAGATGAAAAATATGGTGCTGAGAGAAATGGATAATGTGCCTTATGTTGGACACCCAAGATACCAAAAAATGATTGCAATGGTAAAGAGCCAATATTTTAGGCCAAGTATGAAGAAAGAGGTGGTTGATTAAATAGCCAGATGTCTAGAATGTCTGAGGGTAAAGGATAAGAACAAACATACACCTAGATTGATACAACCATTGCCCATTTCTGAGTGGAAATGGGAAGTTGTAACAATTGATTTTATTACCAAGCTGCCTAGAACAATGAAGCATCATGATTCCATCATGGTGGTGGTGGATAAGCTAACTAAAGTTGTTCATTTTATTCTAGTGAAATTAAC
>SNQJ01S0033281.1:3852-14693 GCA_010110895.2 Picea sitchensis
AAGGGGAGCGCACTGTCATGAATTTGGACGGGGCGCAATTATTCAAAGGAATTGGTTCTGCTCTGATACTGTGCAATAAAGAGATGCACAATGAATTATTTGGAGACAGGGATTGACACGAGCATATGATTCTAATGTCCTTTAAATTATATTCCAAATTAAACTTTTAGTCCATGACATATTTTACATCCTTTAACTTTGTTTTAAAGTGCTATTAATATAAACTCAGCTTACCAGCACAATATTACATCAAACATTAGATCCTTTGGATAAGGAACTGTGTCCGGGATGAGCAATGGCATATGCATATAATTTCCTTTAAATTATAATCAAAATTAAACTTTTATTGCACTTTTTTTATATTCTTTGACTTTTGTTTCAATGCGTTATTAAAAATAGAGTCAGGAATGAATGGATCCAAGCTTCGATTTCTTGAGGACGTAAGTGTCTATGGCAATTACAGTAGTATATGAATTGAATTCCTTTTAGTGAATTGAATTCCTTTTAATGAATACAATTGTGTCAAAAAGTTCTGTACAACTTAAAATAAGTAACGGTCAAATTAAAATAATTTAAATAACAAAAACAATTACATATTGTAATAAGCTAGCACAGCCACAAAATTTGTGGCCGATGATTACAACGAACTTAACAATTTAGGTCAAATGTAGTGTACATTTTACATTAGATAGGGTGTTCAGAAAGCATGACAATTTAATTTAGCATTTAATTAATTTGCTTTTGTCATTTACTTTAGCATTTAATAAATTTGCTTTTGTCATTTACTTTAGCATTTAATTAATTTGTTTGTATTTGATACCAACCTTAACCCTAGTTTAATGTTAAATGGTTTTCACACATTATACTAAACCCTAACTTTAACTTAATTTTAAATAGTTTCCACATATTACATCCAACAAACTCTTTTGAAATGTTGTACTATTAAGAGTGACACATGGAATCACACATCTTCTTAATATTGGGCTATAGAATGTGCTTCTGTGCTCAATGTGAACCTCCAAATTCACATTAATATGTTAGCTAAGGAGGCTAAAAATAAGGTTTTTTCATAGACAGACTTGAATCAATAAAAGATTGAAATAGGGTTTTGTTGCATGATGACTTGAATAAATGCTCATCTTGTTGAAACTGTCAACTAATTTTCCATGCGGATGCATGCACACCTTATCAGTTTGTGTAAGTGTTGGATTAAGTTGTAACTAATGTATTTAACCGTTTAACAAATCATATATATCTAGCATACCTGTAGAGGTGTAATGAAATACAAAACAAGGAATGTAGTGTAGTGCAGTGTGTGGGATGAGAGTGTGAGGAAGATTGTAAGCTTGTAATTCTCCCTTGAATAATGCGAATATCGATTATTATTGCCCCATGGTTTTTTCCTTAAAAGGGTTTTTCCACATAATTCAGTGTGTGACTTCTTTCATTGTGTTCTCTATGATCTCTTTCTTTTGGTATTATTTATTTTCTACTGAATCTTGTCGTGTTTATGTTTCTGCTACACAACATGTGGTATCAGAGCTACAAGTTGTGGAGCAAATAGATATTCAAGCTTGAGTTTTTTGTTGAAGTTGTTGAAGACGAAGGAAATAAGGATAATTTGAAGTAGTGGATGTCGGTTTATGCCCTAACTATCCCTGAGCTCATTTATAGGAGTATTAGTTTGTCTTGGACTTATGAAATAAAAAAATTTAGGGACTAACGCTCCCCAGGCCATACACAGGGCATGTTACTTGTAGAAATATTGAAGGGAATAACACCCCCACAGGACATAAAAAGGGCACATTAGTAGCAGAAATGGTGAAGGGATTAACGCCCCCAATACTATACAAAGGGTGTGATAGTGACAAAAAGGGTGTGTTAGTCTTCTCCATGGAAATTCAAGTTTGTGCAAATGGAAAAGGTACATATTTCAAAGTTTGAGGTGGAGAAATTCAACGACAAGAATAATTTTGAGTTGCAAAAGCTCAAGATGCGGGATCTTCTTGCGCAACAAGGATTACAAAAGGCATTGGTGGGAAATAAAATGACAAGCATGACATGCAAGGACTTAGAAGATTTGGATGTAAGAGCTCTTAGTACCATCCATCCTTCTTTGGAAGATGAAGTTTTATTTAAAATCATTAGAGAGGAGACAACAACAGGCTTGTGGAATAGACTGTAAAGTCTTTATATGACAAATTTCTTGATGAGCATAATCTTCTTCAAGAGGAAATTGTATAGCTTATAGATGAAAGAAGGTACAAAAATTGTTGATCATTTAAATATTTTCGATACATGATTTGCCAATTAACTAGTATGGATTCAAAATATGAATATGAGGACAAAGTAGTCATGATACTATGTTCATTACCTGAATATTAGGATCATTTGGTCACATATATGTGGTTTAGCACAAAATACACCATTGATTATGATATTGTTGTGGGAGCTCTGTTGACTGAGGAAATGAGGAGAATATCTAGTAAAGAAACCTCAACAACATAAGCAATGGTGGTAAAAGGTTGATCTACAAAAAGAGGGAAATATTATAGAGGTACATAAAAATCTAATTCAAGAGGAAATAAGGGTAAGAAAAAATGTTGGTTCTGTGGAAAATCGAGACATCTCAAGAAGGATTCCTGAAAAAGACACAAAAAATCCAAAGAGACCTCTACAAAGGAAGCAAAGGAAGCTAATTCAACTGAAACAAGTTCATGCTCAGGTTCAGATATGGTTGATGAGGTATTATCTGTTTGTGATGTTTTACAACAACATCAACACTGGTTATTAGATTCTGGTGTGTCCAGTCTCAACTTACCAATCTATTGATAATGATGTTGTTTTTATGGGAAATTATTTTTCTTGTAAAATTATTAGGGTTGGTAGCATCGAGATTAAAATGTATGATGGAACTGTAAGAAAATTAACAGATGCGATGAATGTACCCTAAATTACAAAGAACTTAATATATTTGGGAGTTATAGATTGTGATGGATATAATTGTACAGTTCAAGGTCAAGTAGTAAAGGTGTCGAAAGGCATCTTAGTAGTCATGAAGGAAAAGGGGATCACAAACCTTTATCATCTTGCAGGAAGGACTCAAATAAATCAAGGAGTGGCAACAAGTGAAGGTGCAAGTGACTCTACTAGTTTATGGTATCAATGTTAGGGTCATATAAGTGAGAAAGGGCCTAAGGTACTAGTTAATTGTAAGCCACTTCCAAGTTTAATTTTTTTGAATTTGAATTTCTGCAAGTATTGTGTTTTTGAAAAAAAAAGTAGACAAAAGTTTAAAATATGAAGACATATAAGCCAAGGTATCCTTGATTACATTTATTTATATGTTTGGGGACCATCCCCTACAGTTTCCTTTGGAGGATCGTTATATTTTGTGACATATATATATGATTACTCTAGAAAGGTGTGGATCTATTTACTTAAAATAAAAGCTGATGTATTGAATACTTTTAAGCAATTCAAAGCTTTGGTTGAAAAGAACATTGATAGGTCAATAAAGTTTCAACATGAATTGTGGGTAGAAGCAGTTATTATAGCATGTTATATGATAAATCAGTCACCATCAACTGCAATAAACTATAATATTCCAGAAGAGGTATGGATAGGTCATTCGTGTGATTATGAAAATTTGAGAATATTTGGTTGTGACGCTTATGCTCTGGTTTCTAAGATCAAAATTCTAAGTTAGATCCCATATCAAAGAAATATGTCTTTTTTGGTTATGGTGATGGAGTTAACAGGTACAGATTGTGGGATCCAATTTCCCACAAACACATCATATGTAGAGATGTAGTGTTTGATGAATCCTTATTCATAAAATTAGACCTGGTATATGTTGAAGTGAGATAAGAACATGTACCACAAGTTTAAATAATTCAGTTGGAGACTTAACCATATTTAGAAAAGGAGGAGAATGAAGAAGTTCCAGAAGAATAATATGAAGATGATGAAAATATCCAGGAAACTATGGATATGCCTCGACCATATCTAAGGAGATGTATAGGGATCAAGAATCCTCCTACAAGGTATGATGATTATGTTTCATCTATGGCTTTGGATTCTAATCATGGACAACCTACGTGTTATCAGGAATAAATGAAGGAATCTGAAAGTGTTAAATGGAAATAAGCTATGAAAGAGAAAATGGATGCCTTAGAGAGGAATTAAACATGGGACCTGGTAGAAATTACAAAGGATAGAAAGGTTGTCAGTTGCAAGGTGGTCTACAAACTGAAAAAGGGTGTTGATGATAAAGTTGAAAGGTATAAAACAAGACAGGTAGAAAAATGGTATTCTCAAAAGCAAGGTATTGATTTTCATGAAATATTTTCACCAATTGTGAATCTTGTTTCAATTCATGTTTTGTTAGCACTAGTTTCTTTACTTGATGTTCAGTTAGAGAAACTAGATGTTGAAACAATGTTTCTACATCAAGATTTGGATGAGGATATATATATCGAACAACCAAAAGGGTTTGTTCAGGATCACAATAAGAGGTTTGTTTGCAAACTCAAGAAGTGGTTGTATGGCCTGAGGCAGTCTCCCAGGAAATGGTACAATAAGTTTGATTCCTTCAAGAAAGGCTAAAATTTTACAAGAAGTGAATATGATCATTGTGTTTACTTTAAAAAGTTGGAAAATGATATATTCATGATTTTGGTATTATATGTTGATGATATGATTGTTGAAAGAAAAAGCATGGTTGAAATCAACAGGTTAAAGGTGCAGTTGGCTAGGACATTTGATATGAAGGATCTAGGAGCAACAAAACAAATTTTAGGCATGGAGATACACAAAGATAGAAAAAATGGTAAGCTATGGTTATCACAACAGAATAATGTGGAGAAAATACTTATGATATTCAGTATGAATAATGTGAAACCCATACAAATCCCTTTGGCTTCCCATTTCAATATTTATTCAAGTTTATGTCCTAGTAATGACGAAGAAAAGGATTACATGTATCATGTACCATATGCTAATGTAGTAGGAGGTTTGATGTATGTGATGGTGGGTACTAGACCAAATATTTCACATGAAGTTCATGTTGTGAGTAGATACATGGAAAATCCAATTAAAGAGAATTGGGCATCAATGATATGAGTGTTCTGATATCTTAGGGGCACAAGTATTTATTCTATCACCTATGATGGTTCCAATGATTTAGATTTTGGTTATGTTGATTTTGATTTTGCAAGTGACTTCGAAAAAATGAGATCCTCTTTAGGATATGTCTGTACTCTTGCAGGAGGACCTGTTAGTTGGATGTCAAATCTTCAAAACATAGTTTCCTTATCCACTACTGAAGTAGAATATATGGTTGCCTCACAAGAAGGAAAGGAGGCAATTTGGTTAAAGTTTTTGTTGGGTGAGTTTTAAAGAATGAAGGACAAGGTGAAAGTATTGTGCGATAGTCAAAGTGCTATTCATTTGGCTAGAAATCCAACTTATCACAGATAAGATGAAACATATTTATATTAAATACCATTTTGTAAGACATGTTGTTGATGAAGGGGGAGTGGCTCTTGAAAAGTTCCATACAAAAGTGAATTCTGCATACATGTTCACGAAACCAATTTTGTTAGAGAAGATATGATGGTTTTTGGATTCTTTTGGATTGAAAAGAAGGTGATGAATTAATTCAGGCATGATATATTAGGTACAGTGTTATTAAGGTGGAGATTGTTCAAATTGCCAACTAATTTCCCATGTGGATACATGCACACTGTATCAGCTAAAAATGGAATGGATCAGGTTCATGTAACTAGCTTTTTTACTTGTCTAACTAATCCTATATATCTAGCATACTCGTAGAGGTGTAATGTGATGCAAGGCAAGCAATGCAGTGCAGTGAACTGTGTGGGATTAGAGTGTGGCAAAGATTGTAATCCTGTAATTGAGTTGTTGTAATTATCCCCTGAATAATAAGAATACCGATTATCATTCTCATGTGTTTTTTCCATTAAAAGGGTTTTCCATGTAAATACTGTGTTGACTGTGTGATTTCTTTCATTCTGTTTGTTGTGATCTCTTTCTGTTCGTTTTATTTATTTTCCGTTGAATGTTGTTGTGTTTATGTTTCCATTGCACAACACATCTACCAGGGAAAATAACCTACCATGTCCTTGTGATTATATAATTCCTCAGATTTGGAAGAGCTCCATGTAATGGCCCCTACCATGAGTGGATTGGTCCTTCCTTTGATATGACAATACTTGAATCAAAGCACCTCCTAATCCATAGTTTGAGGATGAGAGTGGATGCATATCCTTGAATCAAAGAACCTCCTACTCCATAGTTTGAGGATGAGAGTGGACGCATGGCTTAACTATAACAAAATAAATCAATTGAATACTAATGAAAACAATAGAGTGAGATAGATTACCATGGTTTCTTAATTGAAACACCTCTCAGACATGGCAATATCACCCATGCCAAATGTGGTATCCAAAGAAAAGAGAAGTTGACCAAACGTTGCATCCATACCATGTCAATCATGGTACTCTTCGCATCTTAGGAAAACTTGGGCAAAGGCTTGTTGTAATTTCATTATAACGAATTCCTCCAAGAATGGATTTTGGATCCTATTATTTGGAATTGGTTGCAAATAAATAGACTAATTTAGAATATGAATAGGAGCTCATTTAATAATCATTTTCTTATGTAACTGTGTATGAAATGCTATAAATTCATGTATGCCCGTAGAGGCAATAATGAGATGAGTGGAGTGAGCAGGTGAGAAATGATTGAGAGCCTACAAGGCTGCTATAATTTTCAAGCTATGAACAATAAGAAAATCGATACCTCTGCTTGGTGGATATAACCCAACATTTGGGTGAACCACGTTAATCTCTGTGTTCATAATTTTATGTATGGCATTTGATTTTTTGTTTATGTACTTTTTTGCTGCATATTAGATCATTCTTGGTGTCTGATAGGGACAACAATTGGTATCAAAGCCAAGTTGGATGAGCCATTGAAAATGAAGAAGAAACAGTATCGTCTAAGAGCAGTACAACCATCACCTTTGTTGGTGCTTCACGGATTTTATGTCGCACTACCCAGGTAAAATTCGGTGTTATCTTCTTGTCTAGCTGTTTGTTTGGCCATGACTGGGGAAAAAAACACATCCACAAACACGCATCAACAAACTCTATATTCAATCCCACAAAATGATCCTCGTCCCTTAAATTTTGTTGTGCGTTTGTCGAATTTGAGGGTTCAAACACTTTTATAGTGGATGTACAGTCGATGTTTTGCACTATGGTCTCTTGGTAAAGGGAGCACTGCTTTCAAATCAGTATTGGGCTCCCCTAGTGAAGGGAGTGTCGACTTCAAGGGAACACTTGTGATTTTTTGAGTTTTAGCAACCAGCGCCAGTCTCTCCTCTAGAAGGGAGTGTCGACTTATATGATGTTCACTGCCCAAGGACGTGCAAGGAGGATTGCACGTTTTTTTCTCAAATCCAAAGGTGCTTGGATTCTCTTGTGGGAACGATTTAAATTTGGAGAGTAGATCAAGATATTTATGATATCTATTCACAATCTCCTGCATCGAGCATATTAAAGGAGTGGGTAATACTTGGAGAAATAGAGGCCGAGAAGAATAAGGAAGACTAAAATGGTGAAAACTCAGAGTGCTAAGTTTGAAATTGAGAAGTTCAATGGAAAGAATAGTGTTGAGATCTGGAAGGTCAAGGTGCACGATATTCTCATGAAAAAAGGCATGGTGAAGGCACTTTTGGGAAAATGAAAGAAACCTGCGACCATTTTAGATAAAGAGTGGGAAGAGATCAATGCGAGAGAACTAAGTGTCATACGTCTGTGTTTGGTCAATGATGTTCTATTCAAAATTGTTACAGAGAAGGCGAAAGTCAGTTTGTGGATGAAGCTGGAAAGCTTGTATATGACGAAATCCTTGATGAATGGGATCTTCCTAAAAAAACAATTTTACAGTTTGAGCATGAAGGAAGGTATGAAAATAGCTGATCATTTAAATATTTTGAATACTCTTTTAGTCCAGTTGACTAGCATGGGAGTGAAATTTAAATCTGAAGACAAGGCGATCAAATTATTGTGTTCTTTTCCCAAGTCATGGGATCGCTTGGTTACCTCTATTAGTTTCATTTCAATAGAAAGTATTGAGTTTGATGTTATTGTTGGAGCTTTACTTTTTGAGGAAATAAGGAAGAAATCCAATTTAGAAACCTCTACATCTGAGGTGACGATGGTCAGAGGAATACCTAAAGAAAGAGGACATGTTTAGAGGGATTTATCTCAGTCAAAGTCGAAGGCAAAGAAGAGAAATCTTAAGTGCTAGTTTTGTGGAAAATATGGACACCTGAAGAAGGATTGTTAGAATCGACAACAAGCCTTCAAAGAAGACCCTCCAAAAGAGATGAAGGAACCAAATACAACTGAAACAAGTTCAGCAACAAGTTCAAGTATGGCTAATGAAGTTTTAACAATTGGTATTGTTTCAGGTTATGATCAACACTGGTTATTAGATTCTAGTGCTTCAAATCACATGTGTCTTCATAGACACTGGTTTATTACTTACCAGCCTATAGATTATGGAATTGTTTACATGGGAAATGATATATCATGTAAAGTTGTGGGAATTGGTAGCATTTGAATTAAGATGTTTGATGGATCTGTTAAGATACTAACTGGTGTGAGACATTTACCTGAGCTTAGGATGAACCTAATCTCTTTGGGAGTCTTAGATACTGGAGGATATAAAAGTACTGTTCAAGGTGGAGTTATGAAGGTCTACAAAGGAATCCTACAGGTTATGAAAGAGAAGAAGGTTGGAAACCTATTTTTGTTAGAAGGAAGAGCGGAGTCAGGTCATGCGATAGTTGTGTCCAAGAATGAAAGTGATTATGTTCGACTGTGGCATCAATGGTTGGGCCATATGAGCGAAAGAGGATTGAAGGTAGTATCTGATCACAAGTTACTTCCTAGTCTAAAGTCTTTAAAGTTNTCCTACAGGTTATGAAAGAGAAGAAGGTTGGAAACCTATTTTTGTTAGAAGGAAGAGCTGAGTCAGGTCATGCGATAGTTGTGTCCAAGAATGAAAGTGATTATGTTCGACTGTGGCATCAATGGTTGGGCCATATGAGCGAAAGAGGATTGAAGGTAGTATCTGATCACAAGTTACTTCCTAGTCTAAAGTCTTTAAAGTTAGATTTATGCAAGCACTGTATTTATGGAAAACATAATAAGCAGAGATTTAAAACTGGAAGACACACTAGTGAGGGAATCCTTGATTATATCCATTCTGATGTTTGGGTACCATCCCCTACTATTTCGTATGGAGGATCATCATACTTTGTTACTTTTATAGATGATTTCTCTAGGAAGGTGTGGATCTATATGTTGAAAAGAAAGGTTGATGTGTTTACTATTTTCAAGCACTGGTAGGTCCATTAAATGTTTAAGAAATGATAATGGTGGTGAATTTACATCAATGGAATTTGAGAACTATTGCAAGGAGTTTGGGATTGATAGGCATAAAAATACTGCTGATACTCCTTAGCAAAACGAAGTTTTTGAACACATGAACAAGACTTTTCTAAAGAGAGCAAGGAGTATGCTTAGTAACACCAACTTGCAACAGGAACTGTGGGCATAAGAAATATCTACAACTTGTTATCTAGTGAATCAATCACCATCAATAGAAATGGAGTGTAAGATTCCTAAAGAGGTATGAATAGGTCGCGCTTGTAATTATTCTAATATTAAAGTTTTTAGTTGTGAAACCTATGCTCTAATTCTGAAACATCAGCATTCTAAATTAGATCCAAAATAAAAAAAGGCTTATCTTTGTTGGATATGGTGATGGTATTAAGGGGTACAGGTTGTGGGATCCTACTTCCCACAAAATCATCATTAACAGAGATGTAATATTTGATGAATCATCTCCCATCAAATTAGATTTAGATGTTCAAATGAAATAGGTAGAAGTACCTAGGTATCAACAGATTCAATTTGAAACTTGTTCAACTACAGATGAGAGTGAACATGAACAAGATTTTGAAGATGTTCATGAAGAGGTTCTTGTAGAGGAAAACATGGATGATGATGACAATCAACAGATTGTGGATGAGCCACAAAATTCCCTAAGGAGGTCTCCACGGGTCATAGTTCCTCCAATAAGGTATGATGATTTTGTTTCACGAGTTTCTTTAAGTACTAATGATGATGAACCTTCGTTCTATCAGGAAGCTGTGGAGGGTTCTAACAATGAAAAATGGAAAGAAGCAATGAATGCTTTAGAAAATAATGCTACATGGGACCTGGTAGAACTTCGAAGAGATAGGAAAAATATAGGTTGCAAGTGGGTCTACAAGCTGAAAAAGGGTGTTGGTGATAAGGTAGAAAGGTAAAAAGCAAGGCTGGTTGCAAAAGGATATCCTCAAAAAGAAGGTATTGACTTTCATGAGATTTTTTCACCAGTTGTTAAGATCGTTTCAATTTGAATTGTGTTAGCATTAGTTGCATTACTTGATTTGGAGTTGGAACAAGTAGATGTTAAGACTTCTTTCTTACATGGAGATTTGGATGAGGATATTTACATGGAACAACCTGAAGGGTTTGTTCCAAATTGCAACAATAAATTTGTTTGCAGGCTCAAGAAATCATTGTATGGTTTGAGGCAGTCTCCGAGACAACAGTACAAGAAATTTGACTCTTTCATGATGAGCCAGAATTATACAAGGAGTGAGTATGATCATTGTGTTTACTTTAAGAATTTGAATAATGACATATTCATTATCTTAGTATTGTATGTTGATGATATGATTTTAGCAAGCAAAA
>SNQJ01S0033281.1:35179-49959 GCA_010110895.2 Picea sitchensis
ACATACCTAACATTCTCCCACTTGTTGTTTTCTTTGCATATAGGGGGTTATAGGGTTACATAGTCAACAATCCAGAGAAGCAATTCCCATGGATCCTCTACACCAAGAGAAATTTTCAATGCTCATAGATTTTGTTAATGAATTTGAAACATTCTTCAAAGTGTCCACCCCCATCAACACCACTTTCTTTTCTTCAAACATGTCTCTCACAAAGTGATATTGAATATCAATATGCTTTGTCTTTGAATGATAAGTCAGGTTCTTCACCAGAAAAATTACACTCTAACTATCACAATCTATCCTTACATCTTGTTGTACCAACCCAATACATGAACACAATATTTGTAACCATACTTCTTCCTTACTTGCATGAGTGGTTGCCATGTATTCAACTTCTGTAGTTGAAAGTGCCACTATAACCTATCTTTTTCTCATCCAACTGACTGATCCTCCAAGCAGGTTAAACACATACCCTCTTTTAGATCTCCTATGATCTAGATCTCCAGCCCAGTATGTATCCACAAAGCCACGTATTTCCAACACTCTATCCAATCCTGATCTTCCTTTGTAGCACAATCCATAGCTAGCAGTGCCACACATAAACCTAAAAACTGACCCAGGTGGATATCAGTGGCCACCCACCTTTTCCAACTGGCTCAAAATAGTCTTCTAGCAATTTTGGCAATTTACTATTTTTAGCAGTTTTTAACTTTTGAGACCATTTTGAGGGCCTAAATAAAGTTTTTTCAAGATCGACCCAACTCAATGATATCCCACAGCATAATTGAGGCCCAAAAATGAATCTCCTCGACAATACCTTTCCAACAGACTATCATATACCTAAAACAAAGATCGTATACAAAAGTTACAACCCCGAGAGGTTAATGTACTAACTTACCCAAACACGGCCCACATGACTTTTGGTGCTTCATCTCCTAGGGTTAGGTTTTTGGATGTCTAGGTTTTTTGACATTCCTATTTATTGTAAAAAGGACTTTAGAGCCTCATTGTAATCTTCTTCTTGCGAATGAGCACATCCGTCACATCTCTTCTCAGAGATAAGCTGCCACCATTCTAGCAAGCTTGTTTCCGCTGCATTTTATAGTTTCATCTTATTTCGTTATTGAATAGAAAACCATTTTTACTGTATCTTTGTTATTTTGTGTTCAACACTTGTTAATAATCTGTATTCATTTCATTCTTCTCATAAAATATGGATCAGTGGTATCAGAGCGGTCTTCTCCTTGTTGTCTTAATGCATGTCCCCAACAAGGTTGGAGTATAAAGAGTTGAGTCTCGAGCTTGTTTATCTTGAGGAAAAAAGACCTCGCACACCCAAGAGACCTCTCATGGTAGGAGAAAATAAATATGATGGGACATGAGATCCTTTCAAACTATTGATTGAGGAAGCCCTCACATAACAGAGGAATGAGATGATGGATAGTTTCGCACAAATCCTTCGATGACTACCAACAGGTGATGCATCTTCTTCGAGCGGAGGCACCAACCCCTTCAAGGTACAAATAAACTTCGATATTCCTATATTTGAAGGTCAAATAGATGCATATGCTGTAGACAAATGGTTGAATCTACTAGAAGGGTATTTTTCTGTCCATAAATTTTCAGATAAAGAAAAGATTACTTTTGCACTTCTCAAAGTCATTCCCCATGTCAAAGATTGGTGGGAAACTTTCTATGAAAAAAAGGAAATAGAGGTCCAACCCTCATTATTTACAGTCATGACCACCTATGAATCCTTTAGGGATGTTGTTAAGGAACAATACTACCCTGATGGAGGTTATGATGACCTGTATACCAAATGGACTACACTGCGGCAAGAAAGGGACCAAGCAGTGTCAGATTTCACAAATATATTACATACCTTGCGCACCAAGCTGGGTATCAAATATTCAGAGCAACCTCTGGTGCTCAAGTACTATGGTGCTCTGCATAGATACATCCAGAATGAAATGGAATTTCTAGACATCTCATCCTTGGGTCCAGCCTACCAATATGTCGTCAAAATCGAGCAAAAGCTCAGACAAAAGATGCAGCAATTTGGGCCTAGGAATCCCTCACAACAAAAGCCAGTAAAGGGAAGCACCAAACCACAGAACAAAGGACAGAGAAAATATGGAAAGTATCAGGATAGGCAGTGCAAGCCGCAAGCAAAGAAGAACACCAGAAAGACAAAGAAAGATACCGGGAAGTGGTGTGACTTCCATAAGAGCTCCTGGCATAACATTGTTGACTACCGCTCAAAGGAGTCGTTGGTGGCTGAAGTGAAAGCCTCTGAATCAGATGCAAATTCTAACTCTAAGCCAGAACCAGAAAGGGGAAGATGGATCATTGATGCAGAACCCAGTGCCACCGTTGCTACCACCAAGCTCTATCCTGGTGAACCAGATGAGACAAAAGAAGGAGAGCACCTCTTCCATTCAAAAATGTAGGTAAAAGGAACCCCACTGCACTTCATCATTGATAGCGGTAGCCAGAAGAACCTCATCTCAGCAGAGGTCATCAAGTGGTTGGCCTTGTCGACAACGCCGCACCCACAAGCCTACACTATTGGATGGCTATGCCAAGGAAGATATTTCTACATCAGCCACCAGTGCTGACTGTCATACGACATCAAGTCCTTCAAAGACGAGGAATTGTGTGATGTTGCTCCTCTTGAAGTTTGTGATGTTCTTTTGGGCCAACCTTATTTTTGGAAACGTCATGTTGTATATGAGTCTAGGCCTCATAGTGTTATTATTACTTTGAACAAGAAATTGTACAGGATACCCGAGGTAGTTCCACCTAGTGCTATTTCCTTGATCTCTGCTAAGCAATGCGAGAAGGTCATCTCTCATACGGGGAAGTTTGTCTTCTTCGTGATTCTCTCTCAGAATAAGCGAAAGATCACAGCCACATCCAGGGTCTCTACGACCAACCTCTCCACACAACATAAGCAAGTAGACAAGTTCATGGAAGAATACTCAGATATCTTCTCCTCACCTATCGGGGTACCTCTGCACTTCTAGGTCAAGCACACCATCGATATGACCCCCAACCCATCGCTACCCAATGGGCCAGTCTATCGTCACTCTCTGTTAGAGAATGAGGAGATCAAGTGACATATCCAAGAGCTGCTCCACAAGGGGCACATCCATCTCAAATCATCACCTTGTGGGAGCCCAATCGCACTGGTATAGAAGAAAGATGGAACCTGGTGACTCTGCATTGATTACAGGGCTCTGAATAAAATCACAGTCAGAAACCGATACCCGATTCCTCGAATCAACGACCTCCTTGATCAACTCATGGGGGACAAATACTTCAGTAAGATTGATTTGAAGTCTGGCTACCACCAGGTCTTGATAGAATAGACAGATGTATGGAAGATTGCCTTCAAGTCAAAGGAAGGCCTTTTTGAATGGTTCATAATGCCCTTTGGTTTGAAAAATGTGTCGGCCACTTTCATGAGGTTGATGGATGATATCCTGCGACCATTCACCAATATTTTTGTAGTGGTGTATCTTGATGACATTCTCATTTACAACAAGACTTGGGCCGAAGACTTGCAGTGTATTCAGCAGATTCTGCACACCCTGCGACAGCACAAGCTATACGTGAACTTGGAAAAATGCTCCTTCGACATGGACAGGATCCATTACCTGGGCTACATCATTGATTAGCATAGCATACATGGGGATCTAGCTAAGATCCAAGTCATCCATGACTAGCCATCCCCAACCACACTCACTAAGCTCCTGAGCTTCTTCAACATTGCTAATTTCTACCGCAGATTCGTGTTGGGATTCTCCCATATTGCATGGGCCCTCAGCCAAATAACCAGAGGTGGTGGTAAGGCAAAGTTTGTGTGGGGGAGGTCCCAATAACAAGAATTTGATTATTTGAAGTAGCACTTATGCTTATCCCCAATACTTTCACTCCCATATCTACAACATCCCTTTGGGATCGAGACAAATGATTCCGACTATGTTTTGGGTGTCATTCTCACTCAACACGGCCACCCCATGGCCTATCATAGTGAGACACTATCATATGTTGTCCATAAGTACCCTACTTATGACAAAGAAATGTACTCCATTGTGAAAGCCTGCCACTAGTGGAGACACTACATTCTTGGAAAGGAGACAATCATCCAAACTGATCATAAGCCATTGCAGTTCATGCAGACACAAGGAAAATTACAGAATGACCGCCATCAATAGTGGTCCACATACTTGCAGCAATACCACCTCAACATCAAGTATAAAACAGGAAGCACCAATCGCCTCGTTGATTGTCTCAGTAGACCACTAGTCACGACTCTCACCACAGTGATAGACTCTTGCAACCATGAGACCTCTGGATGGCCCCAACTCTATGAGACAGATCCAGACTTCACCACCACCTACCAAATGTTGGGGGCAAACACAGTTGTCGATAATTTCCATATTCATGATGCGTTGTTGTGTCATCTAGGCCATATATATGTTCCATCAAGTGAGCAAGCAAATATTATCTGGGAATCCCACTACAGTTGGGTGGCAGGACACTTCGTCGTCGAAAAGATAGTGGTGATGCTACAAAAAAAATTCTACTGGCCGAAACTTCAACAGGAGGTCAACAAGTATATCAGGTCCTGCACTACCTGTGTGATTGCCAAACCAACCACTAAGAAACAGGGCCTGTACACCCCTCTTCCTACTCCTGATAGGCCATGGGAATCCATCTCAATCGACTACATGTCAGGCCTCCCATCCACCAAGCGGGGAAACAACTGTGTTTTTGTGGTTGTTAATCACTTTTCTAAGATGGTGATTTTGGTTTCCTGCAAGAAGAACATCACGGTAGAGGCCACTGCCAAGCTCTTCTTTAAATGAGTCTGGGTACATTTTGGAGTCCCACAAACCATTGTTTTAGATCGGGATAGACAATTTCTCAACACATTTTGGTTGAGCCTCTAGTCACTGCTGGACACCAAGCTCACCAAATCCATGGATTTCCACCCGTAGATAGATGGCCAAACCGAGGTTGTAAATGGAATGATTGTGCATATCCTTTGCATGTATAATTCGCAACACCCTCGCACATGGGATGAGAGTCTTCCCTATGTCCATCATAGCTACAACCGAGCCCTACATAGCTCAACCGACCATAGCCCCTTTCAGGTGGGGTTGGGATTCCAACCATTGGGTCCCATAGATGTTTCACTTCCCCTTGCAGCCACCTCGATCGAATCATTTCCTACTCCAACTGAAGCTAACAAAGCCATCTGGTTCATTGAGCGAATCCAACACATCCGTCAACAGGTTCAAGATATCCTACAGAAGTCCAATGACAAGTACAAACAATGCTATGATCAACATCGAGTGCCACATAAGTTTCAGATGGGTGACAAAGTTTGGTTGCACTTGCAAAAAGAACGCCTTATAGGACCCCATCGGAAGTTTCTCCCACTTCATTATGGGCCATACACCATCAACAAGGTCATGGGGGATAATTCTTTTCAACTCAACATTCCTTCTTTCCTTGGCCTGCACCCAGTTTTCAACGTGGATCTCCTTCACCCTTATTTCCCACCATTATTGGACACCTCAGAAGTAGCAGAATAGCTGACACCAACTGAACTCAACCTCTAATGCATACAACAGGCATCCAATGATCAGATTGTGGAAAAACAGATCAAGGGCACTTGACAACAAAGGATCTAGCTTTATCGAGTCGTCAAAGCAGGGCAGCTCCTGCACCAAGGCAAGTGGCTCACCCAAGGCCAAATTCAACAAAAATTTCCTCATCTAATGGGGGACCTCAATGCAATGGATACCATTACTTTGTAAGGAGGGAGGATTGATCCAGGTGTATATTGGTGGTCACCCACCTTTTCCAACTAGCTCAAAATAGTCTTCTAGCAATTTTGGCAATTTACTATTTTTAGCAGTTTTTAACTTTCGGGGCCATTTTGAGGGCCTAAATAAAGGTTTTTTGGGATTGAAGCAACTCAATGATATCTTACAGAATCATTGAGGCTCCAAAATTAATCTCCTCGATGATACCTTTCCAATGGACTATCATACGCCTAAAACATAGATCGTATGCAAAAGTTACGACCCCGAGAAGTTAATGTACTAACTTACCCAGATGGGGCCCACATGACTTTTGGCGCTTCATCTCCTAGCGTTAGGTTTTTGGATGTCTAGGGTTTTTGGCATTCCTGTTTATTGTAAAAAGGCCTTTAGGGCCTCATTGTAATCTTTTTCTTGCAAATGAGCACAGTTGTCACATCTCTTCTCAGAGATAAGCTGCCACCATTCCAGCGAGCTTGTTTCCACTGCATTTTATAGTTTCAGCTTATTTCATTATTGAATAGAAAACTAGTTTTACTGTATCTCTATTATTTTGTGTTCAACACTTGTTAATACGCTATAGTCATTTCGTTCTACTCATAAAATCTGGATCAAAAACCCTTTTTACTGTTGTCCAATGCTCCTTCGCTGGTTTTGACATATCCCTGCTAAAAACTCCCAGTACATGTGCAATGTATGGTCTAGTACATACCAGTGCATACATCGAACTGCCAACTGCACTTGCATATGAAACATGAGACATGTCCTCCTCCTCTTCCTGTGTCTTGGGACAATGATCCATAGATAATTTTACACCAACAGGAATAGGGACCTTGACTGATTTACATTCCTGCATATTAAACCTTTGTAATATTTTCTCAAAATAGTTTCTCTAATTTAATCAGACTTTCCTCTTTTTCTGATCTTTTTTTTTTTGCGACTAGCTGAATCGACAACTCACAGTTCTCGTACTCGCATGACACAGGGTCGATCCCCTCCTGCTACCTCTATAACCTCCAAGTGCATCCAAATAGCTCGCAAGCATGGGGCATGGGTAAATCGTGGTGAGAATCAACCTTGAGACCTCCTTTTTACACTTCCTTCCATTTAGATGACACTTTCCGATCGGTCTACACCCCTGCGGGCTCTTTTTGATCTCTTTTAATTTGCATGCCCAAAATGAAATTTGAAGCCCCGAGATCCTTCATGTCAAATTTATAGGACAACTGAGTTTGCACATCCTAGATAATCTCCTTGTTGTTTCCTATCAGGAACATGTCATCCACATATAAGAAAAAAAAAAATCAAATGATCACTAGTTAATTTAAAATACACACAACGATCCTCTTTTCTTCTTGTGAAGATAAGTCTCAACATATAAGTATCAAATTTTTGATACCACATCCTTGGTGATTGTTTTATACCATAGATGGACTTTTTTAGCTAGCATACCAACTCTTTCTTTCCCTTCACAACAAAGCCTTCTGGCTGCTTCATATATATTTCTTCTTCTAGATCCCCATGTAGGAATGTTGTCTTCACATCCATCTGTTCTATTTAAAAATCAAAGGCATCAACAATAGATAACATAATCCTTTGGTGTACCTGTCTTCCTCAACTCTTCCAACTTCCTAAAGTGGATATCAGGATGTTTCCTATCAAACCTTTCCATTAGCCTCTAGGTGAAATCCTCATATGATGTGATTGGGGAATACCCCAACATTAGTAGCCCATGGTACCACCACTCATGACCCTCTTCATCCAAGTGTAGGGTGGAAAAATTGATTTCCATTGCCTCTATCATCATGTTAAACTAGAAATAAGTGTCCAACTTATGTAGCCATTCTCTGGTGGTTCTCTTAGAAGATCCATCAAAAGATGGGACCATAAACTTCCCTATCTTCCAGAAAAGATCAAAATCTTATTTGTTTTACATTATCCTAGGATTGTTCCTCATCTTGAGGTTGTAGTGGTCATTATAAGACAACTCTTCCTTGATCTCCTCTACTAGTTCATGATATTCTCTAAAGTATTTAGAGACCTCGTCAACTAGATTCTACCATCCCTATGCTTCTCCTGTATGTTCCTCAAGAAATGGTAGTAAAAATGGTCTAGGTACCTTCATGCTTCAGAGCATAGGTGTTACTTCCTTCAAGAGCCTTACCACATCTGTGGTTGACCTCCGCATGGTTCCCATTTTCATCTCCATGGTTTTTATTTACTTGGTTTCCAGAAAATAACTATGTCATAAGTTGTGTTAATTGTTGTTTACCATTGGCTATGGTATCTAATAGTTGTATGGTCCTATCCTTAGGATGATCCCCCATAACTCCTTCTTCTTATACCCCTTATAATGACTCTAATTCTGGGGTAGGTTGTTTCCCCTGTCCTCTAGTTTTCCTTGGCATCAATGCCTCAAGAAATCACAGGATAGTAAGATCACCAACTTTGATACGATTGTAATATCCCCAAATATTACTAGGTAGGATTTAAGTGTTTTTTTGTACAAACTATAATGTTGTTGGTGTTGTAATCTTGTTAAACAATTTGTATTCAAATATACTGTATGAAAAATATGATAGAAGTATTCTCGCAAACAGTTTTCATGCATTCCATTGAGTGAACTTTCGATAAGCAAATTACTATTCCAGGTATACAAATAATGGAAGTGAAAACATTGGCATCTTTTATTTTTAATGGAGACAGTAAAATACAACAACAGTAGAATTCTAATGTATGGTATGGCAACTTCAACAACACTACAAACTCAAACAAGAAGCCTGAAACAATGCTAATAGATGATGTCAACTACTCCAAGGCTCTCCTATTCCTACTACGATATGCTACATCACATTATTTTTTATAAATGGCCCTTTAGTCCACTATAACCCTCATGGATCCTATCCAAATGGTTAACTCCAACCACCCAATCCCCCTTACAGAGATCCTAGTGGAACATAGCTGATCGATAAGTGGGGATTCATGAAGCCCCTGGTGTTCAACCAACGTGGACACCTTCCGAAACACTTTTGCAGTAATATCAAGTCTACACAGATCCTCATAGGACGATACTGGACAACAAGCAGGGCCTTGTGGGACCCTCGTCTTCAACCAATGAGGATGTCACTGATAAACTTCCTGAAACCCTCATGTACTTGAAAAAAATGGAATCGAACTCCTCTAACAAGTTTCGTACAATCTTCTATGGATGTCTATATCCCTCCAATTGAAGGCAAACTCCAATTTGAAGCTTCAATGGGAATCCTGGATGGATCCCTCTTCTCTTGTCTAGCTATAGTTGATATTGCACCACCGAAACTAAACTGCAATGGTGGAAGGGTTTTTCTAAACCCCAATGAAACAATAGATCCAATATAACTCTAACATGAGAGATCAAATCATAATGTAAAAGTTAAGGATTACCCCTCTATTTATTATTTCTCCGAGCCTTCTAGATATTTCCTCCTTTTTTACCAAATCAAACCCTTCCTTATTTTCCCTCCAATTCCAGTAAAAAAGTATTATTTTATTTTTATTCCATGTCACTTTATAATTTGTCATCTTTTTAACTCATTGAAACCAAATAAATCTTTGTGACTCCTCTTTTCCTGCTGAATGTAGCCTACATGAGTTGTATAGGCTACAAAATCATCCTCCGTCATGATCAATTGGAAGGGGACATTACATGTTTACTTCAATCGTTTGAGTGGCATATTCATTATCTTGATGTTATATGTTGATGATATGCTCATTGCAAACCCAAGCATGGTTGAGATCAACATGTTAGTTGGTCATGATGTTTGAGATGAAGGATCTAGGAGAGACAAAACAACTATTGGGCATAAAAGTATACACAGAGGGGAAAAATTGTAAGTTGTGGTTGTCACAAGTCTATGGAAAAGATATCGATGAGGTTCAATATGAAAATTGTGAAACATGTAAATATCCCTTTAGCTTTCCATTGCAATCTTTATTCAAGTTTATATCCTGATAGTAAGGAAGGAAATGATTATATGTATCATGTACCTTATGCAAGTATGGTAGGAACATTGATGTTTGTGATGGAATTTTCAAATATTTCACATGTAGTTGGCATTGTCAATGGACACATGACACAACTAGGTAAAGACCATCGAGATGGGTGCTTCAATATTTGAGAAGCACAAGTATCACCTATAGTGGTAGCAGTGATTTAGTTTGTGGTTATGTTGATTCAGTGGAAGTGTAGTGGTCCATACTTGAGCAAACTGTGCAGACATGTTGTTGCAACCAATATTGTTAGAGAAGTTGCAGTGGTTTTTGACTTCTCTTGACTTGCAAAAAAGGTGATGATCGAATTTGTTGGGAAAGATATCAAGAAAATTGTTGTCAAGGTGGAGGTTGTTGGAAGGTGACAACAATACGGTTCAAGAGTTCAACCAACTTCAATGATTAGTATTCTATGTAGGATTTTGATCCATTTTGAAAGTTTGAATCCTATGTCGGAGTTCAAGTGTTGTTGGGTTTATGAACAATGCTATTGCGTAAATAAATGTGTATCCCATAAAGGAAAACATGTAAAGTTGTAAACCTATTTTTTTCACTGATTTGATAATGAGCAATAAAGATATAATTGCCCCATTTTGTTGTCCATTGTTTAGTCTGTTATGTCCAATATAACTCTGTTATCAAGTCCATTAATTTCATTCTTTGTATGCCATTAATTTCTATGTTTTCAGATCATATATTCTCTCTTTTGAAGCTGAGGTTCAAGAATTATAAGCCTATATAATGCATATTTTTCGACTGCAGATTGGACCTTCTTATGTATATCATTGAGGCTGAAGTGTCGTTGGCCTTCTCATGGCTCTTCTAGATCACTGGCTTTCAAAGGTAAGAATATATACAACTCGTCATATCTCCATGGTCACTAATTCAATAAAGGAAATAATCCTCTACTATCCAAAGAATTAAGCTCAACAAAGGACCACTAGGCTCGATGTTAGGATAAAAACAGAGGCCGCTTACGGGAGCTTGAAAATTCATTAAAATGAAAAATGACAAACCCACCTTAATTTGTTTTTATTAAACGTGTATTTCATTCGATGTCAGTAGCGAGGCATATCAAACATAACAATATTTCCAAAGATTTGTTAGATGCAAAATTCCATTCTTGGGAAGATGCCTTTTATAAAACGTGAAGTGACAATAACCTATTGATGGAATTTTTTTAACTTGTGGGGCTCGAAATGAAATTCCTGTAATGCGATTTTAAACTCTTTAAAGTTTAAAGTTTGTTCTTTTTCACATGTGGTTGTTTCATTAAATGATTACTATTTTTTTTCCCATGGAATACACATCAAATGAGATCCAACAATATTTAAAAACTATTTTTTTCCCTATGGAATACACATCAAATGAGATCCAATAATATTTAAAAAACAAGTAGTATGAGGATGTAGGATTTAACTCCTAAATTTGTTATTTTTTATTCATAACATTTAATCACTCAAATTAACTCACCAAGTTAATATGATTGTCATCTAAATATATACTCTTTAATTCATTTTCTTAACGCATCCCATTCATCACTCAAAAATATATTACATTACACTAAAGGTCGATGCACAAACTAAAATCAAAAGAACAAATACCAAATCATTCATCATGCTTAAAAACTTCACCCATCACTCAAAAATATGTTACATTACACTGAAGGTCGACGCACAAACTAAAATCAAAAGAACAAATACTAAATCATTCATCATGCTTAAAAACTTCACTAATCTATTGTAATGACAAGAAATAACATTAATAATCATTGACAAAGCTAGAGATAGTATATGTGTGTTCATGATCAATATTTCTCTCATTTCATTCTTTTCACATATCAATTCCCGCCACTAGGCCATGTTTACAATTGGGCCTTCAAAGTTAAAAAGTATTTTTCCTTTGAATAGAATCTTGTATTATCTTACATTATTAAACATACCATAACATCATTTCAACATACTTGTATGTATTTATCTCATATATTACATTTTCTTCAAATTTTTGTCAGATGATTCAAAACATTGAACAACTTGCATTAAGAATATAAGGGGAATTTTTTTTATCAAAATAAACATCTATTTAAGAATTCTCTCAACTCATAGCCATAATCACAAATTGATAATCCTTTGAAAAAACAACAAATACAATGTATTTAAAGAATAAATCACAAGAGAAACAATCTATCAAAATAAACATTTATTCAAGAATTCTTTCAACTCATAAAGAATGTGACAAATTCATAATCCTTTAAAAAAATAACAAATAAAATGTACTTATAAAATAAATCACAAAAAAAGCAAAACTTAGTTGAGAAAGCTTATCAAAAATTTCAATGTCAAGGACAACATATAGTTAATAAGATTCTATTTTTAGTGTCAAGGACAACATATAGTTAATAAGATTCTTTTTATTCCAATGAAGATTTTGTTTCTTACTTATGACCTTCTCTTTTCTCAACCATAAATATCATGGTTGATCTAAGTGTTTTTTTGTTATAATTTCTTTGTCTGTTTCAAGATTGTGGAAATTGCTTTATATTGAAAAAGGAGTCTCTTTTCCCAACCATAAATATCATGGTTGATCTAAGTGTTTTTTCCCTATTATATTTCCAAGCCTTATGTACTTCCCAAATAGTATATGATCGCTATTTATAATTTCTTTGTCTATTTGAAGATTGTAAAAATTGTTTTATATTGAAAAAGGAGTGTTTTGATGCAAATAAGATTTTCTTCTCCTAAAAATGTAAGCAATGTGTTCTAAGCATGAACATTTATATAAGGACTTATTTTTATTTATTTTAGTTTAAAAAAGACAAGCATCCAAGGAACAAAAAGTAATTTAACATCAATTATTATAGCATGATAAAACAACTCCATACTAATATAGAATATTGTGATATTCTACTTTTATTATACACAATAAACACATTGCATATATAAAAAAAATGAATAAACAAATATATATTCACCTTGTACACATTTTAATAAATATTAAAAAATTAAAAAATCACAACCTCAAATTATAAAAATAAATAAAACCATGTTAAAGAATGAGAAAAATTACAACAATTAATAAAAATGAAAATATTTACCATGAATTTTCCAAACCTCTATCTTTATCATACACAATAAACAATTACATATTCCATATGATATTAACATTCTATCTTTATCATACACAATAAATATATACAAATTCAATATAATATCTATTTCAAATGGCATACAAATTATGTAACCTAACTTAAATTCTTTTACAAATGAAAAAAATAAAAATACAAATTAATCAAATATTCATCTATTGTATCCTCGAATGGAGGAAAAAATAAAAAATTAAACATATTGTATCCTCGAATGGAGGAAAAAAATAAAAAATTAAACATATTATGATTTCTTTTCATCCTCACACATTTTATATATTAAATGGAGCTTGTGTAAATTTACCTCTCAGATGGCTCCTCTCCTATATTTATATGTACATAACTGCATGACCGATTTTATTATGGATGCTTAATAGATCTACCTCTCATATGGTTGCTACTAATATGGCGATGATAAGTATAGTTCACATATATGGCTTGCATGGTGAAAATGAGAGAGACAATCTTACAGCGTAATCAGATAGAAAGAATTCAAAACCACAATATCTCTAAGTTTCTTCAATTCAAAACCAGAATATAGAAGATGGAATCGACTTATATATATATAGGAGTGCGAGATAAAATTGTAAATTAGATGTGAGATAAAGAAACTCCATATTGAACAGCTTTGCCAAAGCATAAAAAAACAACTCACTGCGCATTGAAAA
This sequence comes from Picea sitchensis, assembly GCA_010110895.2. Taxonomy (NCBI): domain Eukaryota; kingdom Viridiplantae; phylum Streptophyta; class Pinopsida; order Pinales; family Pinaceae; genus Picea; species Picea sitchensis. Next base: position 48,856 of record SNQJ01S0033281.1, read on the forward strand.
TAAGAGCATTATAAACCAATACAGAAATGGAAAAAGAATAATCATAGCACACCAAAAAGCCACCACTAAGGAGAGGCCTTCATATTGATATATTTAAAATTTACACAACCCAAAACGTTCAAACCCAGAAGCTTCCAGCACTATAAGTTCAAAGACAAAAGACCAGACTCTACTAACTAATAAAACCATGCAGACGAACTGTAGATTTATATTCGTGCAGCAATAGATACTATATTAAACCTAGAACTGTCTACTCCTTGAAGAGCCGGTCCCGGTACGTCACTGACCGGAGCCCCGGACCCTGGGAAAAAAGCTGGAGTCACTCATCTTCTCCCTGGTTGCATACCGCCTTCTGCCCTTGGCTGCACCCCCCCTTCTGTCCTTTCTGCACAGGAAGCGGGACATTAGACGAGGAATCCAGCTTTCCTGCCTTCATATCGGCCGCAGCGTCTTGCAATTTGACGCCGCTCAGATTTCCTTTACCCAACGAACCTTTTACACTCGGCTTTCCGGCCGACATCACCTGAGAACTCGGCTTCGGCGCCGACTTCCCGAGGCTACCCTTCGAAGCTCCGCCCGACTTCCCCGCTGATCCATTGGAACCGGCTGTCTTTGCACCAGACTTTTTCGTGCTCATTGTACTGGTTTGGTAGCAGAGAATGATCTCTCTGTATCTCAACACACTTATTTCGTAGAAATCGCTGTGGACATGGTTTTCAATGTGGATCCTCCGCAGCTTTATATACAGATTGCGGGGATGGATGACATGGACTCGGCTCGATTAGGGCCAACATGATATTCGATTCGAAATAATTTACTTTATAAACGAAAGTAATAAAGTAATATACCTTCGAATCCATAGCGACGTTATCAAAATGCAGGTATTCGAAGAATTTTTATTTATTTATGAATAGGCAGTGCGGGACCATTGAATATGTTCTCTCTAAAGTTATTCCATAATGTAACAATAAGTATCAATCATTGAATATCTTCTGTGTGAAGTTATTCCATGCCAGAGACAATGTCGCAATAAGTATTAATCATTTCGTTAGACAGCACATTCTGAAATTCCATAATGATTAATCACTTCGCGAGACAGCATAT